>OV049879.1:1235000-1543652 GCA_920104075.1 Melanargia galathea
AAACAATCCACCGAAATGAGACAATTAAACACCGAAATGATAAAGCAATCCACCGAAATGAGATAATTAAGATTTAAAAAAACCGAAATGAGAATTTCTATCATTTCGGTGAGTTTTTTGTCATTTCGGTTGACAATTTAGCCCACCGAATCCACCGAAATGATAACACCGAAATTAGAAATACGGACAAAAATTTGCATTACAAGAAGACTATTTATTATAAGATGATATGAATATTACACAAATAAACGTATTGCCATTACGCACTCTTGAATAGTATTTTATATGTATTAACTAATTGCAAGACAAGTTATACCTGTACACGGAAATGATAAGAAGTTTGTCACATGCCACCGAATTGAACTACTTACTTTTTTTGCGGGAACACGCAGGCAAGCGGCACATTTCCTCCCACGATAAGCACATAGACCACACTATTACGTACATTTTAAGCGCACGAGGGGGGAGCTAGAGTTGTCCTATGCAAAACTACAATCGATTAAAAAAAAAACACCGAGATGAGAGGACTTTCTGGGACACAAGCATTTTTACTTACCAGTTATTAAACTAAGTAGATATTATCATAAAATTATTTTATAACTATACTGTCACTATTCACAATTTAAATAAAAGTAGCCATATACCAAAATAAGCAATACTTTTTGATTTATGAAGGAAATTACATTGAAAAAGGTTGTGAGGACAGCTACCGAAATGATAAATTCGGGGCTTTAAAATTTTTTTATTTCCTAAACTGCAGTCCTAATCAATAAATATTTATTGTCTCGCATAGGTATCTACCTATTCTACCTAGAAAAAAATATTAGATCTTTATACTAACGTTGGACAGTACCGATTTCACCCATGCCGTGCGAATTTTGCTGTTGGGAAATCCACCCTTAATTTAAACGTACATCAACTAGGGCTAATTTATATTTATGATTTTGTCTTATGCATAATGTATGTAGGTAGCTGATTTATAATGAAAAGGTATACCAAACAGTCTTTTGAATCCGGCCAAATGTTTTAAATTTTGATATCTCTACGTTCACAGATGGATCTAATACGTTATAAGCTTACACGTAATATTAGTTCTACGGGAGAGCGCGCGGAGGCGGCGCGGCGCCGCTGCGCGCTCTTCGACTCCTTACAAGCGAAACATTAAATGTGTAATCGAAACATATACATAATATGAACGAACGATGTATACAAAAACTAATAATAATAGGTAGTTAAACTAAAAAATAATCCTTCATAATAATACGAAATTCGTAACTAAACAACAAGCAATGTATTGCACAGCGAGTCCACTTTAAATAATAATTAATCAAATATAATAAAGTAATGCCGATGCAATCATAATTCATGATTAAATACTTGCGTCACGTCGAAGCGGACGCGGCGCGGTCATCGCGGCGGTCGCGCCGCGCCGCCTCGCGCTCGTCCCACGCTCGCTTCCACTTTAGAAGTAGCCGATGGAGTTGCGGTTGGGGACGAAGTACGGGTAGGCGGGTAGCGGCTGCGGGACGCCGACCGGCGCGTGCGCCGGCGCCGCGCCCGCGGCCTCGCTTCAGATGTTCTCCGCGCGCGCCTCCCCGTGAGGCAGCTCCATCTTCACCGGCAGCGGCGACGACATGTCCTTGCCGTTCTTGGCCATCGATATCGGAGTCTTAGGCGGGCCCATGTCGGTCATCTCGGCGACTACGTCGCGTTCACCGTAGCGGCTGTCGGGGCGGGGCGAGGCGAAGGGTCGGAACGGGTCGATGGGCTTGGGCGGCTCGAGCGCGTGGCCGGGCGGCGGCGGCGAGCACAGCGGGGACTCCATGCCGGTGGAGAGCGGCGACGGCAAGCGCGGCGACTGCAGCGGCATCGGCGGCAGGCCGAGGTGCTGCGGGTGGTCGGGCGGCCTCTGCGCGGCCACCACCATGTTGCACATCTGGCGGCGCAGGCCGTGCGCCACGGCGGCCACGGCTGCGGCGGCCGCGGCGTTCGGGGACACGCCGCCCTCGCGCCCGTTGCCGCACGGCACCGGGTACGGGCTCGGGACCTGGGTCAAGCCATCCTGTAACACGCATTCGCGGACGTGAGAATGCGACTATATCACGATATCCTTTCGCAGAGCTAGCACGTGGCGTGGACGACCAAATCTTATTACGAATACCTAGTATCTACTAGTGAAACGACACAAACATATTGTTACATCTAAATAACTTCGAAAACTCCAATTAAATATAAAATGACGATAATCGCTAAGCCAATTACAACTGCAATTCGCGGCCACGTTCGCATCAGCACAAGGAATATGGAGGTCATTAAAAGGCAATGAATCAAACGCATGAACAAAGGGAGCGTTTCGGTTCGGACGTGTGAGTCTTATCGCGGAAAAGAAATCGTTCTGATCTTGTCGGGAGTGGGCGGTGAGTGCAATACTGACCGTGATGGCAGGATAGACGGGGAGCACCTCCTCCTTGATATGGTGCGCGGCGTGCGCGGCGTGCGCGGCGTGCGAGTCGCGGAACACGACGGCGCGGATCACGCCGCGGATGTGCTCGTCGGGCCACACGCCCAGCAGGATGCGCTGGGGCCGCCCGCGACCCTTGGGTCTTAAATCTGCAACGAGTCACAACCGTAAAGCGTGAACACACAAAGCACAACTTCTAGAGTGTCTCGTGTTCATTTGTCAAGACAA
The DNA here is from genome assembly GCA_920104075.1 of Melanargia galathea. Classification (NCBI taxonomy): domain Eukaryota; kingdom Metazoa; phylum Arthropoda; class Insecta; order Lepidoptera; family Nymphalidae; genus Melanargia; species Melanargia galathea. Next base: position 1,237,690 of record OV049879.1, read on the forward strand.
AAATTAGTTACATCGTCACAAAAAAACTTTCACGGGGGAAAGTAGAGATTTTTTATTTAAAAAATTGCCATTTTTCTGGCGCGACAATTTGTGCCTTCACATTTGTGTTTCTGGCACTATACGAGTTTTTAAAGCTAACTTATTAGTTTCACACAGGCTAAGAAACAAGGGACAATTTACAAGAGTTTAAAATCCTGTACTCAAAGACTATACGATCCAATTTTCACCTCTCCAAATATATATTTCCCAATCCTACTCTGACGTAGTAAGAAGTTGCAGTTTTTCATATAAAATAAAGTTTGCTTATATCCAAATATTTTATAGACCTTTACTTTTACTAATTGTTTATTTAATTTCATTATTGGAATTAAATTGTTGTTTGTTTAATATTACAAAATGTTGAAAATAGACAAATATCTGAAATAATGTGTGCAGAACTTAATAAACTTTTATTTTACTACAGATAATTATTTTCTTTCTTATAGGTGAAAAAAGTTTTCTATAAAAATCGACAACTTCATCTATAAAGATTGTAGTATTGTTGAAAAAATTCACTTATCAGTAGTATTTTATTTCAGTTGGACATACCTATACCTTTCTTTGCAATACCAAAACTAAAAAAAAACCGGCCAAGTGCGAGTCGGACCTCGCTATTTTAGGATTCCGTACATAATTATGGACAACATAATATTCTGGGTGTAAAAACATTTAATTTCCGAGCTAGACATCAACAAACCGTGAAAAAAAAAATGTTCATTTGTTTTGATCACAGCTTACAAACTACTTTATGAATTGTTGTTTTCAGTATTTGTTGTTTAAAACAGTATATGGTACATAATATATACAAACATATGGTACATAATATACCGAAAATTCATATTCCTAACTGGTTTAGTTTTTGAGATAGCCCCCGTTACAAAAATGGTCTAAAACTGACATCTTTGATGGCCCCCTTTTTCCTTATTGTTTATGAAAAAAAAAAACAAAAATATATTCGTACTCTACTCAATGAGCTCTAAACAATGATACTCCAACTCCTCCTATACCTACCCCAGGCTCCTTTTTCATGTATGGGAGCCCCCCTGAAAAATAATTTAATTCATTTTCTAATTCAATATTTCATTTTGAGTCAACGTTTTACACCAAATACCAAAATTTCAACTTTGTAACTAATTTCGTCTACGAGGTATTGACCTGTGACCGGCGGACGGACAGACCTATGACAGGCATTAAGTTGCCTACTTTAGACAGACGACCGTGTGTGTAGGTAGGTATGTGTATTTATTTATTTAAAAAAGAAGGTATAAAGAGCGGTACGAAACTCGAGCGCTGACCTTCAATGCGCAGAAGTCGAAAATGAGATATCTTGCGTGGTGAGGGGGTCGCGGGGAGGTCGTGGGGATCGTTCGTAAGCACTGATTAGATCTCGCGGATCCCTCGTAAGCGCTGATTGGCTCTCCAATCGGATTGTGTCCCGCTCACTCGTACGACGCTGCGCGCACTTGAAGGTCAGCGCTCGAGTTTCGTGCCGCTGTTTATATGTAGGTTGAAGTATGCGGCCGCCGCCGTTCGCGCGGTGACGCTATCACTTGTAGCGGAAAGGTAATAGTTAGGTCTTTAGACTTTACTTATAAGTATTCAAATATAAACATAACAAAAAAAAATCGCAATCGCATTGATACTTATTCTAGAGGAAACCTTTATCAAGTTAGCAATCGCACATATAAAAACAGTTCGCTATGCAATCAATCATTCATTATATTAATTAATTTCCAATAACTATTTAACTTATACATTGAACACATGAAGCAGTAATAGCGTGGTAACCAACCCTCTCTGCCTTCATATGGTCATTCGTATAACAATCTGTTGTTTTCTCTTTCTGAACTTATAGACCGTGTGAGAGAGAACAACAGTTAGACAAGGTTTTTATTCTTCGAGCCATTTCAAGCAATTCATTAATTATCATGTAGAGCATACTGCTACGAAGAATACAAGAATATCAAATGATTCACAGGTGTCTGATTGTACCTTGGATATCGTTACAATGTTTCTGAACTAATTATGATATTTAGTTTAAAACTAGGTAGGTATATTGAACTAATTGCCGTACATTTAGTTACGAATTTTGCTTCCTTTCCTTCCTTCCGTTGGTCAAGAAAAATCTTTATCGACACCAAATTCAATCAGAAACCCGTATCTATCAAAAGTTTATCAGATGGCAAATGAATGTTGTAATCAAGAAATTCATTCTTAAGTTTTGGGCCAGTTTTTGGACATTCAGTTTTAATAATTTTTTGAAGACTTGTCCTTAGAAATCCATGAGAGTCAGGTTTTGAAATTATATCAATTATTTAAAAAAAATCAAATTGAAAGTCACTTTATTCTTTTTATGTTATTTTTATGGTGATGATGATGAACATTTATCGATTTAACGAATCAAACAGAATACTATTTATTTGCAGTCAATGTACCTATTTTATAGTAAGTACTGGGGTCTAAAAAATTATTTTGATATGGTTGGTTAGCGTCTAAATTGTAAGTTTACTTAATGTTTTAGCAAGTTTAAAGGTTTGCGGATTCGTAATCCAGAAAAATCAATCCGAACTGCTTGAACTAGTATAGAATTAGAGCAACGGTCAGCAACAGGCGGACCGCGGTCCGTTTGCGGACCGCGAAAGGTTGAACCTCGGACCGCCAATTAAAGTAATGTATACAATACATTACTTTAATAATTGGCAAGAATAAATAAATACGTAATATTTTTAAAAATATTTTAAAAATGCCAACAACTGATATGATTTTATAGCTGCAAATGCATCGAAATAAACATCGCGCCGATGTCATCCCGTGCGCTACGTATGTATGGCTCCTCCGAAGACCATTTGCAAGCTTGGGACTGATCGCGGCCTAGCGAGTTGCCAGGTATTGTTAACACGCGAGCGAGAGCGAGACGGCATGTACCAGCGCGCGCGAGTATCGAAATCGGGGGTGCGGGCGTGCGGGCGGAGGAAAGCAGACTGCTACAGTGTTGCCAGAAGGTTACTTTTGTAACCTTTTAGGTGATTTTTAACCCTGTCAGGTTACTTCTAGGTTACTCTACTCAAAAGGTTACTTTTAGGTGATTTTTCGGGTCTTGTATAATTATTAATCCTTAATTTGTTTGTATTTAGTACTAGCTGATGCTTGCGACTTTGTCTGCATGGAGTCATACAAATCTCATCCTCTATTTTACCCACTTGGTATACCCACGTCTTGATATAACTTTAAAAATGACGGACTTTTATACAAACTTTCATTCCAAAGTTTATCCACTTGGGAGAAGAAATTCCAAAAATCCTGAAATAGTAAGCGATATAGTGATTGGCCGTTTAAGGTGAACATTGACTGTAAACATTTATTCCGTCGAGTTAAGGCTCAAAACCAAATAGCATTTGTTCTCAAGTTGTTGAGTATGAATCTGAGAATTCGAATAAACCACAAGTGTAATTGTATTTCATCTCTTTATGAACTTAAACGCCATAAATTTAAAAATGGAGCCAAAAGTACAATCATTAGCCTTTGAGCATAGTGAATGCCATACCAAAAGTATAATGATTAGCATGTTAATCGTTATACTTTTGTATATATTAGCACTGCTAATTTTTATAATGTGTTATGCCAATCACTAGTAAAATTTATTAGAATTTTAATAAAATATACGATAGTGACGTGCAGGTATAGGACATTTAGCCCTAAGTCGATATATAAGTTGGTAGGTGGGTACTTGCATAAATGCCTCCTTTGGTAGGTTTTGGCATTTTATCTGCAACAAAGCAAACTAAACAATTAAATATAATACATTTGTTTTTTAATAAAAATCGTTATTTGCCTATTGAATTAAACATTAATTATACATCGGAAATTTTGTAATACTATAGTATTACCTACCTAACTATTATGAGTTGTCACCAGTGATTGCTTGCATCTCGAGCGTCAGTTAGTACCTAATATTATAAATGCGAAAGTAACGTTGTATGCTTGTTTGTTTATTGGTTTTTTATATTAATTATGCTGAAACGGCTGAAATGATTCGGATGAAATTCGTCAAACAATCCATATCCAGAAAAAACTTATCGGATAATGTCCGATCTCTGCGTCAATGAAGTTGCGGGAAAAGCGCAAGTTACACCCTAATACTATAAATACGAAGGTATGTTTGTTTGTTGATTTATCCATCAATCACACTGCAACAGTACTACGGATCATCGTGATTTTTGCATGGGTATAGTGGAGGACCTAGGCTTCATAGGTAACATAGGCTTCTATATAGCCCGTAAAATCAAAGAGCTCCCGCGGGAATCTAAAAACAAAATCCACGCGGATGAAGTCACGGAAATCAAGTAGTTATTATAAAAGAAAAAGGAGTACTTTTTGTGTCAGGAATAGCCACATGCCACTTCAAAACTATTACCGATAATTCGATATAGATAGGTAGGCATTATTATAAATCTTACATTCAGCACTTTCAATATGATATGAAGTTACGAAGGAGCTATTACTTTATCCGTTTGACGAATAAACCAACATACATCTTCAATACCACTTCATCATCATACTTTCGCATTTTTAATATTAATAGGGTAGGAAAACATTACTCGTCAACATGTTTAATAAGTCAAAACTTGACATGAATTGATTGGTCATTAGGTAGGATCTCGTTTAGCCGTAAAAATAATAAACAGACTTGTACATAGGTAGGTATATCTAATTGTTCAGTATCGACCTCGGTACATCACTACAAATATTATGTTTCTTTGCACAAAAATTGGCATACGTAAAAATACAACGATTAGCACGGCCAAATACGTAAAAGTATAAAGATTGACCCTGCTAAAATCTAGTTACTGCAGTCCTATGATATTTTAACTTAAATTATTTTAAAAGGAGTCTACAGTAACATTCATTACAAGTATAAAATAGGGTAAATATTTTTAAGCAGTGACTACTTTAATTGGCACCCATGCTAATCAATTCATCTTCTATATAAGCGGACGGTACTAACTTTGACCTACACTTTTTTTGGTTATTTCGTGTCTTTTCTCTCTAATTAAGACATATAAATCTAAATTGAATGTTAAATAACCTATAAGAAGGCATACCTCCTAATTTAGATTCGAAGAAAACAGGTAATTGACAATGTAGAAGTACTTACTTCTTATGATTTTCGTAATAATTCACGCCGTCATCATGCACGTCACAAAATTATTTTTTTCCAAGTGTTTCTAGCTGATATTATTAAAAACTATCAGTTTTATTTAGGAGTGTTGTCAACATAGAAAAATGTAGTAATTTTTATAAACCTTGTGCGCGAATAAAACTCTTAATAAATCAATTATAAAGTCAAAAGGCCAATGATTGAGGGGTGGCCAAGATTACTACGGCTTACCCTATGTATTCTTTATTTTTTATCGCAAGCTCAAATACCAATTTTCATTTATATAACTTGAAAAATGACAGACTTTCATACAAACTTTCATCCCCTATTTAACCCTCTTAAGGCTCTTAGGGGTGGAATTTTCAGCAATCCTTTCTTAGGCCTCTTGTTAACACGCCGCGGAAACCCACGTTTTATATGAATAACGCGCCGGACTGCGCGCCGTATCCGGCGTTATCCATACAAAACGTGAGTTTCCACGGCGTGTTAAATAGGCCTTATAGTGTGCGCCTATGTCATAAAAGAAAGCTACTGTAAGTATTTCAAGTTTCTAGCTTCAGTAGTTTTGGCTGTGCGTTGATGATCAGGCAATCAGTCAGGACAAGCTTATGTATATTAGTACAGATTTCTGTTACATGTGATTCTTAAAAACACTATAAGTAGCTAGTGTTTTGTACAAGTATAAATTGAAAATTTAAAAAACCCCCGACATGCGCCATTTTGTGGCGGCGGCCATTTTGGATTTGCATAGTGCTATTCTACTAGTCAAGCTCTTTCATTTGATACCCATATTAAGGGAGTTGTGAAAAAATATGTAATCCGCCATTTTGTAGCTGCGGCCATCTTGGATCGATTTTCATCAAACATAGCTAACAACACTCTCGACTAATCCACCTTTCAAACAAAAAAAACCGCATTCAAATCGGTCCACCCGTTTGAGCGCCACAGGGGAACAGACACACACACACACACACACACACACACACACACACACACACACACACACAGACACGTCAAACTTATAACACCCCGTCGTTTTTGCGTCGGGGGTTAATAAAAAAAAGAACCGAAAACTTGGTGAGTGTAGAAATTAGTATATAGGTAGGTACTACAGTTTATGCGCTAAACTCTGTACTTATTTCGTTTGACTTGGTCACTTGCCGCCTGCCATCTGCTACCTACTCATTTAAATAATTAGCGGGAACTACCAACACTGCACTCTATATGTTATTACAACCAACTTAATATCAACTTTTGATACATATCTACTAGAAAAAAATGAAAGGTTACTTTTTACGCTAAAAGGTTACTTTTTTGTTTATTTTAGGTAACTTTTGAAATATCGTGCTGGCAACACTGGACCTCTAGTCGGTCAGTCGCAGCGCAAATCGCGGAGCAACAGTTCATTTGTTTTGTGATTTGTCGAGTTTTCGTTCGTTTAATTAAATTATATTTTTGTACCTAAGCGTGATATGGATCCTAAAAAGCGAAAAGTGGACAGTGAAAATAGGAGGTTTCTAGAAGAATGGACTGAACAATATTGTTTTACGCTGCCGGATAGGCCTCAAGCAGTTCCAGTGTGCCTTATATGCAATAAAACTGTTGCTATTGTTAAAAGTGGAAATTTGAAGCGACACTATGAAACGACTCATCAGCAATTCCACAAAAACTTTCCTCTTGGCAGTGAGGCTCGTAAAGAAAAACTTCAGGCACATCTCCGTTCTTACAATAAAAGCACAACATTACTAGTTCGCTGCATGAGCGACCAAGAAAAATCCACAGAAGCTGCGTTACGTGTGTGCTGGACGCTTAATAAACACCAGAAACCATTTTCGGATTCTAAGATAGTGAAGGAATGTATGTTGGCAGCAGTCAAGGCACTTTTTGAAGAAAAAAAAGATGTTGTCGCTGGAATTCAAAATATTCCATTATCGGCAAGAAGCAATACGCGAAGAACTGAAATTTTAGCTGCTGATATTAAAATCACTCTTTTCGAACTTCTGCAAAAGGCACCTTGCTACGCTATAGCACTTGATGAGTCATGTGACATTGTTGATGATGAGCAAATGTCAATTTTTGTCAGATTTCTTGACATTGAGTCTAAAACTTTTAGGGAAGAGTTGCTAACAATATTGCCTCTAAAAGGTAACACTCGAGGAGAAGATTTATTCAAGGTAATTGATGAATTTATTACTAAATCTAACATCAGTTACGACAAAATTGTGTCGCTTTCAACTGACGGGGCCCCAGCAATGATTGGCAAAGAAAAAGGTGTAGTAAAGAGAATCAGGGATAAAAATCCAGGCCTAATATCGTATCAGTGCATAATTCACCAGGCAGCTCTTTGTGGAAAACTTAGCGCTACACTGAAAGAAGTGATGGACAGCTTAGTGAAGTTAGTAAATTTTATGAGATCTCATTCTGCTCTTAAGCACCGACATTTCAAGGAGTTTCTTTTTGAATGTGATTCAGCGTATTCTGACTTACTGCAACACAACAATGTTCGTTGGCTAAGTAAAGGTCAAGTTATTGAACGTTTTTGGCTAATAAAAGAACAAGTAACCTCCTTCTCGCAAAACTTAGATACGCAAGGAGCTAAGAAGCACCTTGAGTTCGTAACAAATAAGCGCAATATGCTGGTTGTGGCTTTTCTAAAAGATATTTTGAAATATTTAAATGCGCTCAACACAGAGTTACAAGGAAATGGAAAATTAATATGTGATCTGATACAAAGCGTGTCTGCTTTTCGTCGTAAGCTGGATATCTTTGAAAAAGATATTGCAAGACAAGAATTTGTTCATTTTCCGACAATTTTGGAATATAAAAAGGAGAACTCTGAAGAAGACATTGCAGTCTTTACAACATTTTTGGCCGATCTTAGGAACGAATTTGCCACAAGATTCCAAGACTTTGCAGAGATGGGCAAGCTGTCTCTGTTTCTTAAGTCACCCTTTGAAGTTGATGTAGCAGCAGAATGGATAGATGTGGCTGCCAAGTTGTTTAATCTGTCAAAGTCATCACTTCAAATGGAAATAATCGATCTGCAAGAAGATGTGTCTTTGCAAATATATAAAACTGTGTCAACTGAAGAATTTTGGGTCAAACATGTCCCAGTAAAATATGAAAATTGCAAAAAACTTGCTATCAATTTGGCCACTATGTTTGGTTCGACATACGTATGCGAAACATCTTTTTCAAAGATGAATTTTTTGAAAAACAAATATCGTTCAAGATTAACGGACGCTCACTTAGAAGACACTCTTCGAATTTGCTGTTCTTCTCGAGAACCAAACTATAAAAACCTAGCTCAAGACCGTCGATGCAGTTTTTCACATTAATTCTACAATTTTATAATTCAGAATTTTAATCCTACAATAAATAGCTGCCTAACACTTAATTATTATCAGTTGTTTTTTTTTTCTGGACCTTGTAAAAATTTTCAAGGTTTATCCGGACCCTACCTAAAACTACTTGCCGACCCCTGAATTAGAGATTGTTAATATTTTTAATTAATAATGGTGTTTTTAACGTGCACTACAGCGAAAAGTGTCAAAAATAATTAATTTTATTTAAGTGGTATCTACTTTGCCCTACATATTCATTGAAAAGTTTTCATCAAAAGTTCAGAGAAAGAAAAATCACCAGTGCGCAAAGTACGAGATGGGTATCTTTGACCGATATAATGTTTTTATAATTTATATATTTTTTAGATAATAATTTTTGTTATACGCAATACGGCAATTAGATTGATACAACTGTACAATAGAATAAAATATTTTGCCGAACTCTGATTTATAACATGAAATTTTATTAATCATCTGAATGGAGTGGAGTAGCCCACCATAACGCATTGGAGCAGCGTGGCGGGTCTAAGCACAAAATCCCTCTCTCCTATAACAGAGGAGGCCTGTGCCCAGCTGTGGGACGAAAAAAGGCTGTGGTGGTGGAGAGGACGACAATAATCTTTTAATGAGAAACCATTCCAAAACTTACAGATCTCATGACAACATAATAACGACATTCATTTGCAATCGTTGGATGCACACCAAATGTTAGAAACATACCTGCACCACCGTCAGCGCTGGGCCCCAGCATGTTGTGCACTCTGTTGGCGTACAGCACGAACGTTGGGTACGGAATGTCGTATTTCCTCGCGGCCTGCGAGAGGGACAGTCCCTCCTTCAGCACTGAGAATATAGCCTCGGCCATGGTCTCCGGCCTCCAGGATTTCAGCGGGCCGCGCTCGCGGAACCTCAGGTTGTGGACGATGCTCTGGTTGGTATTCCAACACTTCTGCCACATGGACTGCAGCTGGTACTGGTAGCTATCTGCTGGAAATGAAAAGGCTCGTGTTAATATATTATTATGAAAATATTGGGACGATAATTTTACGTGATAGATAACGTCATAAGAAAACATTGCCTCTCTGTCACTTGTTCCGCGCTCTCGCTTGCACGCGGTACGTGACAGTGAGTCATGCTTTTTCATGCGTGTAGCCGGCATTCATCGATTTATAAGACTAATATTTTAGACTAATAGTTTAGACTAATATTGTATTCTGTGCAATAGTTTGATAGCACAGGGAAACATTAGAATATGCAATTCCGATAAGGCCACACATTTATTACGCACATTAGATATGACAGCACTGTTTATTCCCATAAATGTTCTTTAAAAAAAATTTTTTTTGAGCTAGTCGAAATTATTGCTTTAATTTGAAATAAATACGTGTTATATATATATTCTAATCGCATTATATACGAGGTATGGTCTTTTCGAAATTGCGTATTCATATAAATTTCATAATTATTCTAATTCAATAATTTCATAATAATATGGCAAAATGTAAGTACTAATTTGGGAATTTATAATTTTTAAATTGTCTCTGGTCTGGTCTGGTGAGAGGCTTCAGCGATGGCTAGTTACTACCCTCCCGGCAAAGCCCTTCCGGCAAGCGATTATATGCGATGGTCGCGGCATCGTACCAGAACATCGTATGTAACAGGGACCATACCACAGAGTACCTACAGAGGGGAAGCTTCTACAAGCGGCCCGTTGTAGGTACACTCACACATATGCGCACAGTTTGTCACCAACTGTACCGGTTAGTGGAACGAGCGGGCGTCCGTGAACCGTTGGTGAGTGTGTTTGTGTGAGTATACCTACAGCGGGCCGCTTGTGGAAGCTTCCTCTCTGTAGATTTACTACTCGTGTGACCATACCCTTTACAAGTTAGCCCACTTCCATCTTAGACTACATCGTCACTTACCATCAGATGAGACGATAATTAGTTTTTTTTGTGGATGAACAAAAAAAAAACTAACTACTCCGTATGTAACTGTTTATATAATTATGATCACAATTCAACATAGATTTTACCATTATTCACATAGATATTCATAAGGGTGAATCTACACTTAATAACGCAACTTTCTTATAAAGTTATATAACGTTGTTATTTTGTATCCAAATTTTGAACCGAAGTAAAGGGAATTTTGAATCGGGTAGTCTATTTATTTTTATAGTAGTTTATTCATATTACCTATACAAAAATTATTAATATAGTCGTAGGTATGTAATATTCCACTGATATTTATATGCATACCTATTACCTACACTCTATTTAAAAATTTGTGGACTTTTTAAAACCAACATTTTTAACTCGTTATTTAATCTAGACGTTCCCTTATAAATATAATTCACAAACTTCCAAAATAACGGCAAAATATTTCCGTCAGTGTCAATAAATAACGTTACTTACTAAATAGCTTACTAACGTTACTTTATTACTTACTAACGCTACTTAATAAATAGCTTACACTTTTAGTTTCTATTTTTAATACCTACGGTATTAAAAATAGAAACTAATTACGAAACGTGTTGAGCTCATTAGAAAAATAAAGTTATCTGCCGACACCATCTTGCATATAAATTGACATATAAATTGATATTATGATTTCTCTATTTTTAACGTTCACAAAATTTAATTAAGCATGCAAATAATAAAAGCTACAAAACACCTAAATACTGACCTCTGGAAAATCTATAATTAAAATAAAAAAAAATGATTAGCATTGAATAATTAAAATAAATGAAAAACATGCATTTTCGGATGGCAAACTTTTATTTAGAAAAAATTAAAGTACAAATCCAAAGTACAAAATAACAATTTAGAACAGAAATAGTCGATTGTTAAACTACAAAAAAAAATCAAATTTTCTTAACTAAACTAAACTAGCATAACTAATTTAATATATTTTCTTAATCATCATACGTACTGTATGATTATATACTTATTATATAAATCACAGTAAATCAAGTCCTTCAATTATATAATTGCAATTCTATGTTATAATATATCTAAATCACACAAAAGTCTAATCAACTTAGATAACTCTATTATTATTTAGCTATCTAAGTTAGTAACTCTGTCTATATTAATATCTCTCTTTAATTTAGATAACTCATTATAATCAACTTAGATAACCTTTTAATATAATCAGTAGGTATAATTATTTTAATGAAATACCTACTCGTCCCGGCTTCGCATGGATGTCTAAGTATCATTAAAACTGTCATTAGAAATATTATTTATAACAGTGACGTTTGAAACACAAGTTGGTTATATTAGCGATCAGATTATTAAGCGCCCTAGCGGTCTAGTATGTGAGACGCTCTGAGGCTGAGAGCTATAGAGCGTACTCTGTTCTCTTCTCTCTGTTGAGACAGAGTTAAAACGAGACAGATATAATATATATCAGCGACATATTTACGTCCCGTTTTAACTCTATCTCAAGTCTGAGTAAAGTCACTAGTCAGAGTACGCTCACAGATCTCAACCTGAGTCCCAACGCAAGCTCAGTGGTCTCCCTATTTGAGGCGTTATGCTGGTGTACACAAGCTACATATTTTTGCCCGACTACGGCAAAGCCAAAAGGAAGGGTTATGATTTTAACAGTCTATGTATGTATGTATGTTGTATGTATGTATGTATTTATGTATGTATGTATGTAGGTATGTATGTATGTATGTATGTTTGTGTCAGATTCTGTGTGTTCCACCGTAGCGCCTAAACTACTGGGCCGATTTTGATGAATGAGGTGTCAATTGATTCATTGTTATAGTCAGTGCAACATAGGCTACATTATATTATATATACGAAAAATATCAAGAAGTGACCTTTGCGCGGCTAAACTGGAATATTAAGTTAGTTTCCGATAGCATAACAGATGGCGCCACTAGTTGCTTGCACTGCGCTTTCTTTCGTTCGAATTCTAAATTAGTACGCAGTTGAATGAACACATTTTTCGCACATTAAATTATTAAGAGTTTTAGTTTGTGAACTCTTGTATAATGCAGATATATTATATTGTACATATACATACAAATTAAGTTTTCTGACTAAAAATTTTTAGCCACTTGGGTCAACCTTGTTACGCTGTTGCAATAAGGCCACTCGTCCCTTGTTGTACGTTTTACTAGCACACGTAATCGCGGATAGACGGCATATTTTCAAAAGCGAAACAGGTGGCTCGTATGTGCGTAATTACTCGTAAACATTCAACCGTACGTCTGTTTCCCCCAATTTATGCACCGTTATAAAACATAATTAAGTATTTTGTTGCAACTGTTTTCGCGGTAGAGAAGTTCCTATAGTTAACGCGATGTTTTCATGTTGTGCGTGTATAACCCACGGCACGTAAGTCGAGCGGTCACCTTCAAGTGCGCGCAGCGTCGTACGAGTGAGCGGGACACAATACGATTGAAGATCAGCGCTTACGAGGGAACCGCAAGAGCTAATGAGTGCTTACAAACGATCCCCACGCCCTCCCCGCGACCCCCTCACACCCCGAGATACCTCATTTTCGACTTCTGCGCATTGAAGGTCACCGCTCGACTTATTTGCCGTGACTTGTATAAAAGTTTTACTTACTTCTACGCGAGCTAAAGATTTGATGATGTCGACTACCAGCTCCCTAGCTATTGTCAGGTTTAGCTGAAACTGCCCCAAGGGCCCCGTTGTTTAGACCACCAATACTACCACTACAGCCTTTTAACGTCCCTCCCTCTACTGGGTACAGGCCTCCTCTCCCATAGGAGGGATTTAGAGCTTAGACCCACCACGCTGCTCCAATGCGGGTTGGCGGGCTAGACCATATTGATGTATTGTCGCGTCACTACAAGAGTTAAGGTGAGTTTGTGGCACTTGGGCAAATAAACACGAACATTGTCATTTGTCAGTATCTCTGTTACACTGCAACATCCATAAAATATATTCGTAATAGTTCTTAGTACCTACTCATTTATATTAAATCAAGTCTCAAAGTTAACAACTTTTATGAGGTAGAAGATCCGATTCCGCTAAATTAATATTATCTTAATTAAAAATCGCAATCGTTGCAAGTGTACCGTGGTTCCATATTTCAATGTTATAATTGTATTACGTTTACACATTGAATTACATACAGTGGCAATTGGCGGATTGTGTGCGCAATTATAGACGGAATTTGATTTTATCTGAATACGTATAAGCTGCAGTTTTAATTATAATAATTATGTCTATCATATCTCTATGGCCCCGGCACTCGTCGGGTCCGCGTTTTTGGCCAACGCACAGGGCCAAAATAAGGTCACGTTTCCACCAACACCAATGCGTGTTGGCGGGCTTTACTACTATTGTCACTTGATAGTGATAATAACCGGGACCGACGGCTTAACGTGCTCTCCAAGGCACGGGAGTGGAACACTACCAACTACCAACTCCGGGCTGGCACTGAGAATTTCTTGACAGAAAACCCAGTACCTAGCAATTATTTGCCCGATCCAGGAATCAAACCCGGGACCTCGTGATCTGCAGTGTACCTACCTAATATGCTAACCACAATACCAACGAGGTAGACGTCACGTTTACACGTAGAGGTCATGTTTACACGTAGAGGTCACGTTTACACGTAGAGGTCACGTTTACAGGTAGAGGTCACGTTTACACGTAGAGGTCACGTTTACACGTAGAGGTCACGTTTACACGTAGAGGTCACGTTTACACGTAGAGGTCACGTTTACACGTAGAGGTCACGTTTACACGTAGAGGTCACGTTTACACGTTGGCATAAGTATTGTATCTACATTGGTCTTTGGATGCTAATGGCCCAACGCTCTGACTTAACTGTACCGGGGTCATTGAAGCTTTTCCACACCACCCCCGATACTTCATACAATCGAAGCTACTATACGTATGTACGTACTTTGCCTCATGCAGTGGTGGCGAGCGGTGGTGCGGTTTTATTTATGTAGCAAAGGAACTATTTTACTAACTTGTTATTTTCATATTTAACGTTTTGATACTTATCTCTCTACTGATCGAAGTAAAAAACAAACAATTTATAGGTATCTAGCGAATATCATTAATATAACTGAAGGTTCATTTACAGTTATAATATTTTTTCTACCCAACTTTCAGAGGATTTGGTATGCCGCTTCAAATAAATGTGCATGCAAAAGTATTGGCAACATGGAATTTATTATTAATATTATGCAGTTAATACATAAATTGTCCACATTATCCACACAATCCACATCGCATCGGAAATCTACACAACGAATTCCGCTAAAATTTCGTCATAATATGTGGATAAAATACCTAAGTATGCAAAAATTCCGCGTCTGTGGAAATTCTTTCTGAACTTTTAACCCTAGCCTAAAAGCGCAAATCTGAACTAGGTACCTAATGTGTTTCATGAAATATTTCTCTAATAGATAAATATAAATAATTTAATACCACCCGTGCGAAGCCAAGGCACATCATAGTTTCACATAGTGTAAGTGTGTTGCCACTCAAAAAGTAGAGATACTTAATCTCAAATTAAACGGTCGCAAAATAACTTGTTTCTGTTTTTAACCCCCGACGCAAAAACGACGGGGTGTTATAAGTTTGACGTGTCTGTGTGTGTGTGTGTGTGTGTGTGTGTGTGTGTGTGTCTGTCTGTTCCCCTGTGGCGCTCAAACGGGTGGACCGATTTGAATGCGGTTTTTTTTGTTTGAAAGGTGAATTAGTCGAGAGTGTTGTTAGCTATGTTTGATGAAAATCGATCCAAAATGGCCGCCGCTACAAAATGGCGGATTACATATTTTATCACAATTCCCTCAATATGGGTATCAAATGAAAGGACTTGACTAGTAGAATAGCACTATGTAAATCCAAGATGGCCGCCACCACAAAATGGCGAATGTCGGGGGTTTTTTAAATTTTTAATTTATACTTGTATCCAGTATGCCTACATCAATGTAAAGTTTTTTTTAGTAAATAATAATTGTTATAGCTCAAGTGACCCGCCGCGTTTAAGGGCTAAGTTCCGTTCCTCGAACTATAACGGGTCACAGGTGGCTACGTTTGTCCTATAACCCCCCCTAGCTACTAATTACTTTTTGTTTTATTAAACGTTCAGTTAATTTTCGATCCTATATCTTCTACGGTTGAGGCTATATTTAAAACCAATTTACGTTTCCATGTGTTAAAAGATGTTTTAACGACGTGTTGGCCGCGATCGAATGTTATTTGTATATTATTACTGTCGCGTAGCTATGCAGCAAAAAGACAGCTTTTTCCATCGTTGGAAACAGTTATTACATTGTTTTGACTACTTTAATGGACGCTCATCCTTCTCTTAATTGATGACGATGTTTTGTTTCACCACCCTCTGATAAGTGTCGGAGAGTTTAAACGTAAGTTTTGACACTTTCTTACTTTATATCAAGTGATAAAGACAAAAGTTGTGAATAAGCTATCCGACACATATTATAACTAAGATTAGAAACCAAAAATGCCGTTTCTTTTTACGCAGTATTCCAAAGCAAAACTCGTATCCCTGAGATATGTTAACTTATTAATTTTAAATTATTTCATCGATATAAGTAATTAATTATACTTAGGTATTATATTCTCATTTGAATAATTATTCTGTAGTGGACTTTTAGTTACTCAAATAAACCTTAAAGGATCATCTTAAATGTGTATAGACTTTAAGCTTATGTGGCCGCGACATTCAACACAAATGTCGCGGGACCGGCTGCTATCTATGACTAGGTCCGCTAGGTCGCTCAACTCAATTGCTCTCCATGAAGTGGCACCTCTCAATGGCTAGGTCGCTCAACTCAACTCGCTCTAACAAGTGTTTTAGGAGTTTAACGATAGCGTAACTCAAAGTCTACCTAAAGACGTCGTTCTTACGCGTCCGCGACTACGCGATTACGCTAACTCGTACGTATCTATCTTGTTCAAGCAAATGTTCGCGGTGTGAAACTAGTTTAACGACGAAAGAGACGCGATGCTGTATGACTTAATAAACAAGTATAAATAAAAAAATTAAAAACCCCCGACATTCGCCATTTTGTGGCGGCCGCCATCTTGGATTTGCATAGTGCTATTATACTCGTCAAGCCCTTTCATTTGATACCCATATTAAGGGAGTTGTGAAAAAATATGTAATACGCCATTTTGTAGCGGCGGCCATCTTGGATCGATTTTCATCAAACATAGCTAACAATACTCTCGACTAATTCACCTTTCAAACGAAAGAAACCGCGTTCAAATCGGTCCACCCGTTTGAGCGCCACAGGGGAACAGACAGACAGCCACACACACACACACACACACACACACACACACACACACACACACACACACAGACACGTCAAACTTAAAACCCCGTCGTTTTTACGTCGGGGGTTAAAAAAGACAAACAAAAAGGTCCACTCATTGTCCTAATTGAAGGACAAACACAATGGGACGCGATACAGCTCCATAGAAAAGGACAAACTTATCTACGCGACACCGCGCCGCAGGCCACGTGAAAGATCACCTGCACTTTGATATTTTCATGACGCGTCGCATTATGTCGCGTTTTGTCACGAGACGGTCGCATAGTTGCATTCCATTAGGACGAGGCCACCGAAAATAATATTAATATTTTGCTACAATTAAGATATTCTACATAATCAAATGTCGCTACAAACTAAGTACTTAAACTAACTAGCCGAATATTTAACAACTAGTTCATATGACACATCACAATATTTTAAGTAAGGCACTCTTTAATAACAATTACGGCCTGTTTCACCACCTTCTGATAAGTGTTGGATAGCCTAAACGTAAGTTTTGTCACTTTCTTACTTTATGTCAAGTGATATAGACAAAAGTTGTAGATAGCTATCTAATACATATCAGAAGGTGGTGAAACAGGCACTTAGTGTATTTGGATCGATGATCTACACGTATGTACTTAATTAACATTTAATCAGTCAGTAAATAACCGCCTAAATGCGAGTCTTACTAGCGCACATAGGGGTTTATAAACTCTAAATACTTAACGTCATTAGTTATACGTACGAAACAATATCTTTTTAAAAATACTGTATTATTTTTTTGAGCAGATTCGAGTATATAATATGCTTATATCTAATGATCGTGTCAAACTTTCTTAATCTACTGCCTACCTTGAAAGTTCACTTTTTTTTAATTATTGTAAGTACCTTCCAATGTAATGAATAAAGGAAAATAAATAAATCACTGACCTAAATGTCAAAACTTAAGAGTTAACTTCCTGAGGTGTTCGGTAAGTTAACTCGAGTAGATAACTAGGTTTATTTATAAATAATTTTATACATATAGATGTTGGTAATGTAGAAATTACCTTAGTTTTATAAAATGTCAATGTCTCATAAAGCAAAAGATCTGAGTCAAAATCGGTAGGAACGGAATTCCGAACCAGTGGTAGATTCAATCGAAGATTCCAAAGCACTTGTAAAGGTTTATTTGAATAAAAAACTCTATTCTATTCTATTCTAAAATATCCATTAAATTGTTGGAAACAGTTGAACGGCGCCTCGACAGCTGAAGGTATGTTAGTGGACAGTGGTATGCTGAGGCCTCAGGCCAATGTAACTATGAACTTACAAGTTAACTAACGTGATAATGTAAGCGTTGAGGTTTTGCAAACCTCGAGGTGAGGCATACCTATAACTTGAAAATTTATAATCAGGGCACATAGGTTTTAGCATTACATTCAAGTTAATATAAGTATTTATTTATTTATACAAAAAAATATTTACTGTGATTAAAGCTGGCAACGAAAATGCGAGAGATGAATGCGTGAACAAACGCCTGGCACCTTGTCTCGCTGCTCGACTCGCGACTCGCGCGAAATCATGTAAATGCACTTTTAGGTAAACCTGCCAAAATATATACTATGTTTTATCTCGATATATAATATGATAGGTATATTTACGGTAACGCACATGCCATGTTAGTTAACCATAAAACATCTGAACGCGGAATTCGATTCAGTTTGACTGAACCTTCATAAAGGAGTTAATAAATGATACGAAACAGCATCTGATATGTACAAGTGTTACAAGTAATTGAAGCTACAGATACCCTTAGTAACAATCATCATCAGTGGTATGTATTTAATGTTTTACTTAAGTACTTTAATAATTATATTTTTCGTATGTACTTAGTACGGGTTTTATTACTTATATTTTTTTTTCGTCCCTTCATCGTAATAAGAAGGGACAATCGAATACTTCTTACAGAACGCCCACCACCATCGGAACCCTGTCAGACCGATGAAAGCAAAATTCGGATCTCTCCTACGTCTCAAATTCTCGACAAAAGCCAGAACTTCATCCAAGGTTTTCTTGGTTCGTCTATTATACAGAGTGACACTTGTTTGGCAACAAAAGTCTAAAATGACGTTTTCATCGCTTGGTAGGAATCCTGCCTCGTCTAATACTGCCATACGTTTCGATTTCCCTAACACGTTATCGTACAGTGTTCCTTTAGGTATGCCGTAGTGCGCGGCGGCTTGGGTGAACCTCATACGTTGGGTGACGACAGCTTGAATCGCGTCTTGCAGCTGCTTCTGCGTCCACGTGGGTGTTTTCAACTTCGGAGTATGACGGTGGAGGTCTAATCGACAGATAAACATGTGGATAGCTTGTTTACACCTAGCGTAAACACTACCTGTCCACAATCCGTACGAATAATGATAATAGAGAGAGATCATTGATTCAGCAATAGACGGAGAGCTGTTGGCAGAAAAAATTACCTTAGCTTGCGTGCCGGAAGTTGATATAAATGAAGCTTTGATTATAAAGATTGCTAAAATCATTTTCTGGCATACCACAGTTCCTGGGTTTTCTATAATATATAAATAAAGAACAGTTGACAGAACATTTGCTGGTTGTTTTTAACTATAGTAATTTATATTTATTTATTTATTACTGGTGTATGTGCGGGACTCATACTCACTCTTACGTCGTCGTAACTTGATCATGATTAGGTATTCTAGGATTTTTTTAATGTTGTTGCATAATATAATTTATTTTCAATATCTAGTAGAAAGTAGGTACACACGATACATTGTTCGGAGTTGGATATCGAATTTAAAATTTGAAACTAGCAATACCCTTAACAAGTGGGAAAATCATTACATTACAATGTTTTTAATATGAAATGAGAATGTGATGTACTTTGTATAATATTGGTATATTGAACAATAACACAACATTAACAAGTGAGAATTACAATAGATACTGACTGTGCATACGCAGAATAGCTCATAAGTTTTATTTTCAAGAAGAAGACTACTGTAATAATATGATCGGGTTACAAGAAATATACTGTATTATTTTATTGCACGAATGATGGCTAAATGCAACAATATATAATTACATACATATCGTTTTTACAAATAATACGCGCATTAAACTTACGGTATGCACTCTAGATTGCTATACCTAGAACTGTTACAATTCAAACAATAATAGCTCGGGAGTTGGTGGCAATTTCGGTGTATAATCTAGCTCTTGATTGATAGGCAATAGAGCTTTGAACTTTTAATCTTGGAACATGGTTAATACACTGGCTAAGGCAGGTTCACAGATTTTTCGAAAAAAAAAAAAAACAGTTTGATAAGCTACCTAAATACAATCCAATACCAATAACCATTTGTCTTATAAAGTGTAGTGGTTTCATATTTACCTAGTATTTTTCAAACCGGCAATGTATAGCGTGTAAAATATGACGAAAACTTTACGCTAAAGATTAACGTTCCTTGACCTTTAGCGTCAGCTGATTGCATTACATCGCGAACTATAATAAAATACTTACAAGAAAAATTTTAATTTTTTTTTGTGTTTTTTTCGTGTTATCTTGTCAGTAATTATCACTACTATTACCTGTACTATTAAAGACTATTAATTACCTGATAGCAGTCCCCTTACACCTGTTATTTAGTTATTATTTAATATGTTAATTCAAGTGTGTATGTACAAAAAATTATTTGCCAGACGTAATACTTGGAAGAGTATGGAGAACAAATGATTTAAGTTTGTTTTTTTTTGTTAATTTACTCAATAACGTAGCTACTTTGGTATGGCAGATAAGATATATATTATATAATCAAAATCATTAAAACATTCTATATAATATATAACTAAGAAAACTTAAACATCTGGCTCGCAAGATACTGATTTAATTTTTCTGCGATCAGCTACCTCCCTATCTATAATAGTAAAATAAGGGCGTGGCCGTTCTCTTTACTGACATTATCTCACGGTATTCTTTTATATAGTAAATTATACATTATTTGTACGGATTATAATGCAACAGAATTACAAAATAATAGTGGAAGGCTACGTGCAACTTTATATAATATATTATGCACATAATTTACATTCGTGTTCATTTGTTTGCGTGATTGTATACAAGTTATTGATGTCGCTACGTGAAAGTGCACACTTATCGTCATTAAAATAATAAGGGAGTAAGTACAAGGCAAATTAAGGCTAAGACAATTTTATAGGAAAATGTGCCTATGTATATAATAGTTCTATAGTCGAACAATTTTGGTTTCGATACCCCAATGTTACCATTGATGTGAATTATGTAGTAACATCGTGTGCCTTCCGCAAAGTAGGTATACCTAGTTTGGCGATCATTATGCGAAAATATCTTTTAATTTTAGTTAGCTATTAGGTACCAATATGAAATTGTGATGGTTTGGAAAACTAAAAAAAACTTTAAAATTGATAAAACAAAAATTTACAGTCTCAATGGTGATGGGGTATCATAAATCATATCGTTGGACTATACTATTAAAGCAGCATTAAATCGTTCAGTGCAGTAAAAACAGTGCAATTTTGATATGATTTAAAAATTTCAACTGACCTGCAATCGACGATGTGGAGGCGCCGAGCCATGCGTGAGAGTTTTCCAGCAATTTTGCCTGTAAAGATGGAAAAAATATTTATAATTTCTGCATATATACTATACAAACACATAAGTAATATGAAGTTTAAAGGCACAAATATTTAGAAGGTAACCAAAACTAAGAATGAAATCATAAAAAACGAAACGCGACGTTAGATACAACTTTTTTAAGGCATCGTCCAAATATAATGCGGTTAGGCGATCATAATGCGAAAAAGTCATGCCTAATTGCATGTTGTCCTTCATAAGGGAATGTCAATAATTAGGACACGTATTCGACACATGTACCTATAGTCTGATTTTTAATTCGATGGAATTCTGACAGTCGTCTTTTTTAAATATGGAATGAGTTATTTGTATGAATATTATGGTTAATTACCTACATCTAAAGTGCGATTTTACCCCAAAATAAAGTACCTGAAGTATCTGTCATATCTACATGCGGCAATTGATTTTTATTTATATAGATAAGTTTTGATTTTTTCATCTTTTTTGTGGGAACATTTTTAGAATAGAATAGAATAGAATAGAAAAGTTTTTTATTCAAATAAACTTTTACAAGTACTTTTGAATCGTCAATTGAATCTTCCACAGGTTCGGAATGCAGTTCCAGCCGAGAAGAACCTGCAAGAAACTCGGCGGTTGCTCTTTTTAAAAATAACATTATAACAATTATTATAATTAATGTACATGATTGAAATGCCGTCTCGCGCATTGCTGGAACGAGTTAAATCCAAGCTTTTTTATCGTTTATATAATCTTCAAATGTTTAATAAGCTTTTTTTATGAGCATACTTTTAATAGAGTTCTTAAACTTGTGTAAAGGCAAGTCTAAGACATATTTTTTATTCAGATAAACTTTTACAAGTGCTTTTGAATCGACAAATGAATCTACCACTGGTTCGGAATTGTTTTTATCTCTGGTAACATTAAGAAACGTCAGAATTCCACGGAATTAAAAATCAGACTATAGCACCTACGCTCGATCGCTGGTTAGTATACGAATAACGTTCGCGCCAAATTGCGATACTCGCGTAATCACGTTCTATTAGGATGACGCTTAAGACAGTGGTGTCCCTAAAAATTATGGCGCAAGTAAGTACCTAAGTATTTTATTCAAAATTGTAACGAACACAAAATCACTCGTCAGTCATCCTACGTTTCATAATTTTGAGGTGAATATTATGAAAATGTGCTGCTGACGAAGCGAACCGCAGACGTTTTTAAACATGCCCGCCATGTGATGCGTGTCCACTGTCCACAATGTCGTTTGGCGCAACCCGTCATGTCGCGTCATGTCAGCGTCCTTGTTTCAGCGACATCTTGCGGCTAGCAACGACATAATATGCATAAATCCCTTTATAAAGCCATTATAAAGCCATTTATATCCCTATAGTAAAGTATACAATTCTCAAAGCAATATAATTAATTACTCTATTTCACGCTGGAACATAAACTTTACTTAATTTTTTTTAATCAGGAGTATAATTAAAGTACCTACATATTATGTAAAATGTCAATTTTCAACGAATAGGTATAATAGGTAACATGTGGTGCCCAAAATGAATCGAAATTGGGAACTTACTGAATTATTTTTTACGACTCTATTTTAAAAATAGCGTAACTTAGTTTACACGGTAGGTACGCCCTTTTTATAAAAGATGCAATAAATAAAATCGGGCATTCTGTGAAAGTGAATACAGCTAGACCTATTCTATCTTTGAAAATGAAAACTCTACCGACACACTAATCACATTTATCCGCATGTACATACAAAATCATAATATGTAATACCACCACAGTTGCCAAGAAATTGCCGTACGCCCCATGAAATTGGCTCCGGTAGGTAATACCGTTTATATTTACATAACGCAGCGCACACTGCGGTATAGTTATTATATTCGGGCGTAAATTGTTTGCCGTGTGCACCTAATAATATTATGGGCAAGTCGCTCGGGCCGCGCGTTCATAAATCTATTTTATCGTACGCGAGCAATAAATTTTATTTTGGGATCTTTAATTCTTTGTTATTGAATTGGATTTTAGTGTTTTATTCGGGTAAACAAACAATACATCGGAGCGTTTCAACCGGCACTCGGGGCACGTGCGCGCGACTGTAGTGGCGCGGCGCGGCGTCGCGCGTCAATTTAATGCAACACACTAGTTTGTAGTTTCTATTGTTACTCATTTACAGCTGCCCATTACACGGCGCTTTTGTCTGCGTTCACAATTAAAACTTCGATAAAGTTTAGTTGTAGCTGGCACAAAGAATGCCGCGCTTTGCGCTGGCGATTCTCTCTGTTCCAATATAAATAAACCGGGCCGGAGATAGGCGTCCAATACGGTAGCATTAGATAAAATGTCCGATCGTAAACTTCCTGTTAGAGATCGGGAGGTGTAAATTAATGAATCGATCTTTTCATCTCGCCGTTACAATTAGTGGTGGGTCGTTGTCGTATTTTTGACGGACGAAACGCAACCGTTCTTCCGACGACGAAAACGGTTCCAGAAAACGGTCGTCGTTGCAACTGCTTTGAAGATAGCTTTTAAGCCGTCTTCAAACTAGTGGCAACGACAACCGGTCTTTAGAATGAAATAGAGTTGAGATGGATAATGTAACAGCGGTACCTGTTCCATCTATTCCTAATATTTAAAAAATACCTAATCCAGTAATCCGAATATTTATGTAAAGAAAACCATGCATAATGCATAAGCATCTTTCTTAATTTAAATTTTGCCGCACTTTTCGTAATTTGAATTTGCCGCGTGTTTCGACCGTCGCATTACAAACGACAGCATAGGTTAGCTGTTAGTCTATCAGTAATACATTATCGACTATATCTCATAGGCAAAAAGTTCACTTTTTATTGTAAGAACTACTTTGAGAACGAACGTGGAACGATACGGACAACGTGACGTTCGCGACGACGTGTGTCGTTGCATCAATTCACTTTAGACTGTATTTTCTTGGAAGTAAGATACAAAATCGCACCAAGTTGTTCGAAGACTAGTTTGTGCGACGAAGACTGTTTTACCCAGGACGACGCAACGCCCTCCGGTAGAACGTGGAACGATAAGAACGACGCAACGCGACGTTCGCGACGCCGTATGTCGTTGCAACAATTCACTCTCGACTGTATTTTCTTGGGCGTAAAATACAAAATCGCACCAAGTTAATCGAAGACTGGTTTGTGCAACGAACACTGCTTTACCTAGGACGCAAAAACGGTTTCACCGTCGCAGAGCAGAAAACGGTCTTTAAGAACGGTTCGTCGTCGCAACGCCCACCACTAGTTACAATTGCTTTTCGATACGTGGACGGCGCGCATTCATCTCGGCTTTTCAAAGTGACAAAATAAGTTATAGATAACGTATCTAGAAGATGTCCATGATGGATTTAAAAATAGGTAGCGGAATTTTTTTTACACACCCGCAGAGGCACTGGCAAACTGGCAAAACTAAAGTGAAAGGAAAAGATTTCTTGACCGCAGTCATATGCGTTGGTCCGATCAAATTCGCTCCTCACTCGAATCGACCGTCTACGATGCTCTCCAAGTAGCTGGAGATAAGAAGAGATGGCGTACCATCGTGACGAATAAAGTCATGTTCACGACCTCAGAGATGAGGAATATGACTGAAAGGGGGGAGCGGATTTTTTTTCACACATACCCTCAGAAAATAATTCTCACACTATTTATTAATATGGGCCTATCAACTCTCAGTGTGGGCACTGGCTGTTTCTAAAATCTAACATTTCTATTGCACGATTATAGTTGTTCAATATGGCTTCAACGTGTACGGCCGGGCGGGACGCAACTTGCGTTTTAATTACACGTCACATTGCGTAAGCAAACATGGGATATTAATTTATAATTATATTACAATCACACAATTAGCAAATCACTTTATTTATCGTCCACTAGCGAATGGGTTTATAATTTAGGAATGCGGAAATTTTTATAACTACTCGTAACTGGCTACTTATCGTCCGCTACTTCGTCCGCGTGTATTCAGGTTAGCCACGAGTCACGACCGAAGCCCCCACAGGACATGACTGTGACTTTTCAAGTTAACATAGACTGTGCGCAGATTGTCATTTTATATGAAAAGTAACTTTTGACCATGTCATACCGTGATTTTACATCTCCATAATTACATATTACACTAGACTCTGACTACACAAACAGTTTAGAAATCATTTTCTAAATTGTCATTTGACTTATTCTTCGGAATGTTTGATTCGATTTTGACGGGATTTTCACAGGTAGTGGTTTATACGAGGAGTGATCTTGTACGAGTTGTGTGAGTTTTGTCCCGGAAATATTGAGGATTCCGTAATTAGAAGATATAAACCAATTAGCGATAATACTGCATTACCGTATATTTTGCATAGAGTTAACATGCCGGGGACAGATATAGGCTACTTTTTATCCCAGCCAATCAAAGATATCCCACTGGATTTTTATCCACGCGGACGAAGCTCATCTAGCTATAAATATTTTATTAGTGTTCGCGTCTATAACTTTGCTCTTGTATCGACAGCGAGCCTGTTCGGGTTAAAGGTGAAGCCGGCGTCCGTTTAGACAAGTCGAGATCAATTGGTCTCAATTCAAATTAATAATATTCCGTCAACGCATTACGGACAGTACAAAATGTGATATACAGTTGTATTTTATGTTAAGGTACGAGTATAACATATAAAATAGTTTATAGTGATTTTATTAATATAATTATGATATATAAGTATACGTACCTAGTACCTACCTACATTGTGATTAGTGATTTACGGCTTATTTCGTGGTTTATCGACATAGTCTAATGTAAAAATTACGGGTACATACCACGATTAAATATTTGTTTGTTTGTCGATATTTCGATCCAGTTACAGGGACCGTGGTCACGACGAGAGAGGATCGAAATATCGGCAAACAAACAAATAATCAAAATAAATATTTAAATGAATTTTACGTAACTCTAAATGGTTTATTTTAAACAAACTATGTTTATTTAAATAATATCAACCAACAGTCATAATTCCTGCAGATGGCGCTACAAGGAGATTCTACCATAGACTACACAAAACGTTATTATAAATTTTGCAATGATTAAATTTGATTAAGGTTAATGTTAATAACTCTAATCAATTTTGTTATAAATATTACTACATATATAATAAATACTAATACAGCAAACTATTATTTCAATAGTAAATGGTGATTTTGAACAATAAATTAGACATCAAACATTCAAAGAGTCAAAACTGTGTCTATAACAACTTGATAAATAAGTAACGGTTTTGTATTTACCAATAATGATTTGGATATCAATCTCATGTATTTCAGATATTTTTATAATTATTTCAATGATAAACTAAAACATAGTTCATCAATGTGGTATGTACCCGTAATTTTTACATTAGACTACGTCACACTACATTGTGATCTTTTTTCTATTATACTATACTTTCGTATTAAAATATATATAAGTAAGTAGGTAATATATTGTATTATGAAATTTCAACCGAGAGCGATTTTTATTTATAAGATCTTGGCCTATCTTTCGTTGTCGCGTTCCATTTTATAGCGTAAAAGATTTTTTTTAATAACCAAAAATCATGCACAAAGACTGCAAGGATGATTCATGCTTTGCCGTAGCGAGCCTTGTCTCGTTACTAGATTTTGAAACATTTTTAGAACTGGCGGGACAACTGTTAAGAAGAACAGCGAAGAAACATTACAAAGGTATGATTTTAATATGCTCTAATAGGTTCAGTCAACTGGAGCTGACATGCAAATAATATCAATAAGTCGTTCTATTGAGACGTCTAAGGTCCTTCACTGTGATTCTATCGACGTACTTAATTTGAAATTGATTTGTTTATTGAATGATAGGTACCCACGATAGGGGATAATTCCGTGTGGGTGCAGTAAAAGAAAACGACAAACATCAATGATTACTAAAGTTGTTTTCATTAAACTAATTTTTTTTATCATCTTTTACTAGGTCGGGTGGTGCAGTGACGGTGTCTGTACCTATAAAGCGTTTGTATTCTATACCTAATCGCAGACATACACCAGTTGCATAGTTTAGATAACATGTGCAGAGGAATCAAAAGGCATTAAGGTATAGCAATAACTTCCCAGTCGCAAATGAGCCTAATGCGTCGGTTATTATGTTATCCTATTTCAGAGGCCCATGCGAAACTTTCCGCGTACGAAGCATGTTAATAAACTTCCGTATTACGCAATTACCTATGATGCTGTGTAATGGCGGGATTAATACTAGTTTTCAGCTATTATGCTGCAAGGATAACTTTATATTGTGTGTTCTGTTAAATGTCCGAAGTCCATTATTGGAGAGTACGTTACTTTTTCGCACGCCGTTTCCGCTAGATTTTTGATTTCCGTCATGTGTTCCGCGCCACCGACGCCTCCAACGGCCTATCTGTGAACTAACAAACACAAGCCGACACAAGCCACAATATTTCGCCATTGTTGCGTTGTCTTTCGACCACGCGAGTTCGTTAGATTTATTTAAAACTTTCGAGATAGAAGTAGAAAGTTTTATAATTTGAGTAAAAAGTATTTATTTTTTACTGATAACTGATAATTATTGAAATTTTTCCGTTGCATAGTGAAGTTTGTGCTAAAAATTCCGTGCCGCCGGAGGCCGGACAAAGTAGTTCGGTCCGAAATTCGTGTAGTGAGAGTGAAGATTCTTCATCTGAGGAGCGCCGCCGCCTCCGACAAGGCGACGCCGCAGCGCCTCAGGGCGCCGCAGCCGCTCAGGGCGCCGCAGTCGCTCACGCACTGCAGGCGCTCGCTTTCTACTTTGGAGGAGTAAGAACGGAGGTTTGAGTTTTCAATTCGGTGAGTCAATTTATTATTTTGTGTGCCCAGTTGCAAATACAAAATTTTTCAAATTCAACTAATAAGTATGTTGCATGTTTTCTCTAAACGAGACTACTTTAAGTGTGTTACAATACCGTGCTCTCCCAGGAAGCTCGGGTTCGATTTCCAATATACAAATAACTGAACTATCGGATGGCGCGGGCGGTATTTTTGATCCTTCACGAGAATAGTTTTGCCGCACTTTCAAAGGTGTATTTTTTGTTCAAACTAGTTGCTAAATGACGCCTTACAATACCTTGATCGATTGGTCATACAATTCTGATGTAGGGTAGTTACTACTACTACCGAGTCAGCGAAAATATAGAATTAAATAAAAGGAGAGTACTCCACATGGTATACTCTAGTTTGTGTGGAAAACAAGTCGAAATACGTAATCTTTTTAAGGCTTAAAGTCAAACTACCCCCTTCTTCAGATTACATTTCTGAGCATTGGAGTTGACGATATATATATTGACAAAAAAATTTGGAGGTAATGCCAAAATGCAAAGCTAAGCGCTCAAACGCCTTCGCAGGTGCGGCCAATAAATTACCATAATCACATCTCAGAACAATACTTTTCATACCTACCTTTTACTAATCCCTAACAAGGATAAAAGGATAGAATTGTTGACTCTTGTGATAGAAAGAAAGGGGGGGGGGGGGAGTCGAAAAGAGAACAGTTTTAAACTAGAAATTTCTTTCAATCCCTCCTTTAGTTCTTCCAAATTTGGATGGTTCTAACAGAGTATCAAACTCTGTCTGTCCGCAGCATGTCCTTACAAATTCTGTGGATGATTTTGAACCAGATATGTTCCGCTAATAGCCATATATCTAATATTCCTCGCCCTAATTTTCTTAATATTCAAAAGTTATGTTGAATTTGACGACTGAACCGATACATGATGTCGAAACATTAGTAACATGATGTACAAACAAACATTTTTTTTTTTGTATCACCGTCAAAGGACAACGTTCCTTCAACCGACGACTGGGTGGTCAAGCTTGACTTTGATCGGATGATCATGTCCCTAGAAGTGCATCGACATTTTTTTTTTTTTTTTGCACATCAGTTACAAACGTCGGTTGCTGCAAATAACTTGCCTATCTTTTGGCCGGATGGTAGCTCCAAGAATACTCATCTCTGTGACAAATCGGACTGCCAAAAAATTATGCAACACGGTCTTCGCCTTGCATTAGCTCAGGAAAACTCTTGAGAGCTCACATCTAAGTGGCTAACAATTTATTAATCAGCCTAGGTGTCTCAATTTCAAAAAATCGATCACAAACCAAGGAGATCGTTCCAGTTTTCGGGAGTAATTGGGATGCATACCACATCATCAAGTCCCTATCTCCAGAAAAGACAACAAAAAGTCCGTCAGAGTCAATGCCTCTTCTAGCAAATCGGCAGTTGGACCCTTAAACAGGCGCAATGCCTTTTAGGATATTCCAATTTTGCAACCTTCATCACCCTCCGGGGAAGGTTGCATTGCCGTATCTTGCTACGCCTCAGCAACTTTCTTCGCCACGGACCCTCAAACAGGCGCAACGCCCTTTAGGGTGTTTCAATTTTGCAACCTTCATCACCCTCCGGGGAAGGTTGCGTTGCTGTACCATTCCATGCCACAGCAACTGTCTTCGCAAATATACTCGTTATTTCCAAACGGTTTCCGAAAGAGGTGCGCGTCGAACTAGAATGGTGGCTACAAAATATGATTCAGTATCCTAAAAGAGAAAGTCCAGCCAACGTCCATACCAGGTTGAGTATGCTGATTCTTGTCCGATCACCGAAGTTAAGCAACATCGGATACGGCCAGTACTTGGATGAGTGACCGCTTGCGAACATGTTTAAACCTTTTGAATTACTTTATTATGGATGCATCATTATGTACATTGGGAGCTCTAGTGAACAACAGCAGAAAATTAACTAATGGAAGGGACAACAAAGCAAATTCCTTTGTAGCTTAATCGTAGGTACGCTGTGATTGCCGTCATTTCAACTGAAGCCTCATCTCTCAAGAATTTGGCAGTGGTATTACAGACCGGCAATAAGACAAGGTATCATTATATAAAAGACAAAAAGGAACGAGATCACAACGGTTCTAGACTTGAAAAAGGAGCTTTTCACTCTGACGGACAGCCTCAATATTGTACTCCTCCCTCACCACCTTCCGGGAGTGTACAATACCGAAGCCGACAATCTCTTGCGCAATCGCGCAGGCTCGGTGTGGCATCTACTACAAGGAGCAGCTTTAAACATACTTCATAGATCGTTCGTCTCAAAGGGCTCACGTAGTTTAGAAATGCGCTACTCTCGGCTTGTCCGACTCTAACGCCTGCTTTCAGCAGATGTTGGACTTACGAGCTAATGTGGATCTTCCCTCCGCCGGAGCTACTACCGCTCGTCCTGCAACACCTCGCCTCGCCTCGCCGTACCTGCCTATTGTATTCTACAATAGGCAGGTACTTAAAACCACGCAAGTGGATGAAGCCCTTATAGCGCCCAGTCTTGAAAAGCCGCGCTTGCGCGTCCAGCCGAGATACGATACCTGGACAAGGTAATCGTCGATACACCACAACCACCAGCTTATATCGAGGCCTTGAAATCTGAAGCTTGGCTCATTTTGGGGACGACAACAAGTCTGTTATTGTGCAGATACGCTTAAAACTTATGCCCCCATTGGAGAAGATGGTCAGAACGGTGTTTATAGTAATATGATGTAGATTTTCACTGTCCTTTACCAAATGAAGTAACTAAATATACAACATACTGGCATATTTGTATTTGACGGATATTTTTTGGAGAATGTGCTCATGGACTTCACAACCTTTTTCTGCTTCACCGTTCTACTACGGAACTGCAAGAAGTCGTGAGTGCCCTAGGGACGCCTCCTAGGTGGTTGGCGTTCGATTTACTTTGCTGAAACATATAGAATGTCCTCCCAGTGTCCGTATGTCCTGCCTGGTACAATTTGAGTGCTTCCACGGCGGGAATCAATGTGCATTTTCTGGATAGGCTCATTCCTAATTTGACCTCATCATTGCTTTCCATTGGGAGTGATTGTTGTCAAGCGTAAACCTATCATTTGTACATAAATCAGCCAGTTTCTATTTATGACACAATTTCGAATGTTATAATCCCATCATATGATTTATTCAAACATATCTTGGACGTTGTAGCGAGGCCTCCTAATCTTGCTTTTTGGAACGCACGAATACGGGACACAATTCCAAATATAAATAATTTATGTGAGGTATCTAGTCATACGGCCAGAATTCTTTTGTTGTCATTTGAGCTTTCGTGTTCATGACCTTACACTTTTAAATTGTGATCCTAGACATATTATAGATGGAAATATCTACTTTTCAGCATACATATTATATGGCTTCTCCTGACCACAATATTTTATGTAAACTGACCCAAATTCGAGCTAAAATATAGAATTAAGTATTGTTTTGGCTCAGAACTGTAATAACTGTATCAAAATTACTTATACACTTATTAGCACGCGGGAGGCACACAGGCCAGCCTAGCCCATAGTATCATTGGCGTTTTGGGTTCAAAGGCTTGTATAAAGAAGCTAGTGTTGAAGCTAAATCATATAGTTTCAGATCCACATTGGATTTTATTTTAATTAAATTGGGTTAAAAGTTCTATAAACGATATTCTTGTCTAAATCAGGGGCCTGTAAATACAACTGCTATCTTAAAGAATTAGATGGAAATTGTAATGACATTAGTGCGATATCAAAAAGTCCCTTTTGCTGTCAAGTTTTACTATTTCCTATAGACATAATTGGTACTATTACCTGTCGCGATGTTTTAATAACATAATATTCTTTGAACTAAAAGTATAATAGGTACCTGCTACAACTTTTAATTCATATGTACTTATGTACTTAGTAAAAAATATATCACATTATTGCGTATTCTTCTCCACAAGCCACCAGGAGATAACAAACATGTCTCAATAATGGACTTCGGACATTTAACAGAACACACAATATGGAAATTTTACCTTCAAATAAAATTTTTATTGTGTTTCTTCCAATGTCCGAAGTCCAGATAATGTCTTCCTGGTGCTACCATTATCTATACACATCATTATTTATCGAACAATGGCGAAATATTGTGGCTTGTGTCGGCTTGTGTTTGTTAGTTCACAGATAGGCCGTTGGAGGCGTCGGTGGCGCGGAACACATGACGGAAATCAAAAATCTAGCGGAAACGGCGTGCGAAAAAGTAACGTACTCTCCAATAATGGACTTCGGACATTGGAAGAAACACAATAAAAATTTTATTTGAAGGTAAAATTTCCATATTACTTGCTTACTTATAAGAAACTCCATGTTGATCCAGTGGCTGGCTCATTCGAAGAGTTCCCGAGCTCAATTCCTGGATCGTGCCACGGAAGTTATGGGGATTTTCCGTCAAGGTATTTTCAGAAGCAGTCGGGAGCAGGGAAGTGCCAATGTTGTACCCCGTGATTTCTTAAGAAACCAAACTTCAAGGTTTTCTGTCCATGTTTTATTACACCATACAATTTAATGATTGCCAAGAGTGGTATTTTAAAATGGCTCTTAAATTATACTGTATTATAATACCTACTGTATTAATACTGTATTAAATATCCTATAACTAGCTTCTGCCCGCGGCTTCGCCCGCGTGAATTTCGGTTTTGAACAAATCCCGAGGGAATCGTGGAGTTCCGGTTCCCGTTCCCGCTCCCTTTTCCTACCTTTATACTTAAAATATCAAGCAAGGTCGCTATAGTAATCTACCTATAGCTGTAGATATAGATTTCGGGTTTTTCAAAATCCCGTGGGAACTGTGCATTTTTCCAGGATAAAAGTAGCCTATGTGTTGCCAATGCATGCTACACAGCAAAGTATTGCAATAATGGGTTATGTGAGCGTGATTTACCTAAGAACAGTCAGCGCCCTCTGTGGCGTTTTGGAGGTCTATATCTATTTTAGTCCTACAGGAATACTTTTCTGGGATAAAAAGTTTTCCTGTAGGACTAAATATGATTTATGTGTTAAGTCAGGGCATAAGCTATCTCCATTTAAAATTTCAGCCAAATCGGTTCAGTAGTTGCGGCGGAGAAGAGGAAAAAACATACACACAAACTTAATAACTTAATAACGCCTTTATAATATTAGTGTAATTGTTATTTTCCTCGCTAGAAAGCTCCGATACTCGATAGCATACGCGTCCGATCGCTGCTAAATTCAAAATGCTATAGGAGAACTTTACGCATCGCCGCCCCGGCCGGCTGGAACCGCGCGCCGCGCGCAAAGTCTATGTCCCGCAATTTTTAAATCTGTAATATCTTCGAAAATATTCATTTAAATCATAAGCTGTAAAGGGCCATATAGATCTATAATAAATCAACAATGTACTTAAGGTATTTAATTAGATAAGGATTTATGCTGTATTGGTTAAAATCTCTTCTAAAATTAGCCATTATTTGTCGTAAAAAAGTAAATGACAAAAAATGTTATTGTGGGATATCCATAAGAGATAGACATATACCATCGCGGAGTTTTCTATAGACCTTTTCAATGTGTACAATACTTAGTACATTATATTGATAAATCTCGTAGGGTTCAGCCTGCGTTTGCAATGTAAGCGGAAAAAATGTAATTATTTACGACATCACATTAGAAACCTCAAAAATAACAGTATTTCTCCACTATTTAATGGATGTTATCATACATATAAACCTTCCTCTTGAATCACTCTATCTATTAAAAAAAACCGCATCAAAATCCGTTGCGTAGTTTTAAAGATTTAAGCGTACAAAGGGATATAGGGACATAGGGACAGAGAAAACGACTTTGTTTTATACTATGTAGTGATATACGTAAACAAGAGATAAAGTTCGCAAACTAAAACCTGACTACTAATTTAGTGTGCAGAAAAACGTGTAATCAACTGCGTACTAATGAGATTCGGAAGAAAGCGTGGGGCAAGCAGCCAGTGGCGCCATCTGTTATGTCTATCAAAAACTAACTTAATATTCTAGTTTAGCCGCGAAGGTCAATTCTCGATTTTTTGTATACAAAATGTAGCCTATGTCATCCGGACCATAACGAATCAATTGACAACTCATTCATCAATATCGACCCGATCGAGTTCGGGCACTATGATGGAACACACAGAATCTGATACAAAAATTGGATACAAACATACATCATCCGATTCGAACGATTAAACTACCTAACTCAAATGATATATAATTTTTTGAAGTCGGCGCCAAATGACGCCAAACTGGCAATCACAGAGAACTAATAAGTGACATATGTGTATTGTGTGCATTTATGCTTATAACTTCGTACGAGAGATAACTCAATGTTTTATATACTAAAACCTTTCAAGTCGGTTAAAAATCATAAAATTTAATTAAAAAACAATATTTACGGGGAGCAAAACGTTATCGCTTGTTGTATGAAAATTTGTAGGTTCACGATCCTCTTAAGTAGGCAAGGTGACAATTATAATATGCAACGATACAATATTTTCCCCACAAACGAACAGCGCAAGCGAGCTCACCGACGCGATGTGGTTAATGAATAAAAAGCGACGAACGAATAGTTATTTAACACATTCCTTCCATTTCAATAAATTCCACGAGTAGGGGTGTTCCGGTACATCCAAGTTTACAAAATATTTAATGTGACCTCAAAGTTGAGGTAAATCTGAAATTAGATTTCTTATTGTCGGTCTGCCACCTTTTTTTGTGGATAATAACGTTTTGTTCAACGAAAGTAGTTATAAGTACCTACTTAATACTTAGGTATATTGAGTAGCTAGCATACTAGTAGCAACCATCACGAGATGATAAAATAAGAGTATAATTATTATATCTGCTTTATAATTATTGTTGATATAGGCTAGCGTTTAGCATGGGTTATTTATTTTCGTAACCCCTAAGTAAGTTTTATAAGTGATCGTACAAATACATAAAATGTAAGCCAACTCAAAAAGTTACACGTAAGGGTTACATGGGTAAGGGTTTGTATGTAGGTTTATTGTCATGGGTGAGTAAGGGTTACATTGCAAGGGTTACACGTAAGTTACACCTTTAATAAATTTAGTCTTAAATACGTCAAATTGCAGGATTTTATTTATTTATTATGCAGAAATTTTATCGAAAAGAAACAAATAATTACTCTATTTGTTTGTATTGGAACGTCCCTATCCATGTGCAATTTAATAGTCCCACGGCGCCGAGAATTGAAAAGTACTCGTACTATTACAACTCGAGTGGCATTATTATTGATTTCAATTTGTTGGAACAGTTAAAAGCAGTTTCCACCTTAATACGGGGTGATTCATTTGTGTTACGAGAGCCGGCGAAGAATGGGGAGGCGAGGATATATGGAGGATAAAACTAATCACGCTTCCTCTCAACGGCGGTAAGGGCGCGGCCTCACGAGTGGCGATTAACGCGAACGTTCCGTGATTGCTCAATTACGCCTCAAGAAGGTCCGAAGGTCGTTTGTGGGAATGGGCGTAATGTTCTATAATAAAATTCCACAAGCAATCTTACACTTACCTTACACAAGTTTAAGAACTCTATTAAAAGTATGCTCGTTAAAAGTATACAATTGAAGATTATATTATAAGTGTTAATAAAGCGTGGATTTGACACGTTCCAGCAATGCGCGAGACGGCAATTGTCTTAAACATAAAATTGGTATATTGATATTGTTATTTTAAAAAGAGCAACCGCCGAGTTTCTTGCTGGTTCTTCTGGGTTCGAATGGCATTCCGAACCAATTGGCAATTCAAAAGTACTTGTAAAAGTTTATTTGAATAAAAAACTTTTTCTATTCTATTTCTGTTCATTTTCTTAAATATCAAGAGTCGTACTCGTACATAATAAATTCAATTGCATTTTATACGCTACGTTTTTTTATCCACATTATTGCTTAAATAAATCCTGCTTATCTTTGAATGCTTTCTTTTTGTTTAACTTTTACTACTTATGGCAGCAACCAATTTTTCATTCGCTAACAATGCAACTAATTCTTGCTTTTGCACAATTCAAACTGAAAATTTAGACTCGGGCAATATTCCTTCCTTTTAGTACCAGTCAACGTGAGATGCAATAAGTCCTTACAAGAAAATCTCTCGCGCGCCCTTATTAACTTCCAACTGAACGATCACATTGTGCCCAGTGAAATGAAATGAAAATATATTTGTTACTGGAAACATACTATATAGGAATATAGTTTTAATATTAGAAAAAACGAAAGAAAAATACTTTTGATCAGAATTTGTGCCACACAATACATATTATACATATTATGGTAGATTACCCCGGTGCCTCCACAAATTGAGCATTTAAACTAAAAAGCAAAAGAAGCGCCACTATGATCATATTATGAGGTACAAAAGTGCCAGCTCAGCATTATGAGCTGATTTTGAGTAAACTCTGTCACATTATCCTGGAACTTCACTAATATTGTTTCTCAAAAAAAAAATTGGTGTCTGTAAAGTTGATTTATGGACGATAATTTTACGTAATAACATCATTCGCGAGCAAGCGAGAGCGTTCATCGATTTATAACACGTTATCACGTCAAAATAACTTATTTTTAGTTTAGCGCTGAATATGATTTTTTAAATTCTTTATGGAGGTAGAATATTATTCCTTCATCTAGTGGCGCAATAAATGATCCTATAAATGCAGCTGTGCGATGAAGCGGAAAACGAAGTTGATTACGACAGCTTCCGAGACGTCTATTATATTATGTGCTATTGTATTCTCACTGTAAGCTATTTGATAAGTTTAATTAACTCTGGACTGATAATACAGAAGTCTACATTCGTTAATTTTCAGTATTCGTATAAATAATTAATTTTAATGATTGCGAAAACATTTATTACGCGTTAAACATACGCGTGTCCGTTAAAATATCACTTCTTAGTGAATTTTATTTTGAGCGTAATTCTTGCAGAAAGCATTCATTTCCACACTTCCCAATATTGTCCATGTGAACCTTATTCATAAATACTTAAGTAATAAGTGTAATTTTCATTCGTTTAACGTTTTCAACGTAGAAATATTATTCCGTGAGCAAACGGCAACTTTCTAACCGCCACATCTATCAATGGGGCCACACTTTGCCAGAAGCTTTTGCATTATCCACTTCCACATTACTGTCTTTTTGTTCCCCGTTTGATTGTTTAACCGTGCGTCGATGTGGTATCCAATGGTTATTTTTCTCTATAGCGCTTTCACTCGAAATGGCTTCAGTC
The DNA here is from genome assembly GCA_920104075.1 of Melanargia galathea. Taxonomy (NCBI): domain Eukaryota; kingdom Metazoa; phylum Arthropoda; class Insecta; order Lepidoptera; family Nymphalidae; genus Melanargia; species Melanargia galathea. Next base: position 1,275,314 of record OV049879.1, read on the forward strand.
AATTGTGGAATATGTTGCTCTTATTGTTTCAGAAGAACAATAACTGCCTTCATTTTATATGTTTACAGTGTCTAAAGGCTCGATAGGCACTTTTCTATTCCACCCTCCTATCTGCCATTGTTATGACTGTTTCTAGGACTATTGCTGTGCGTATATGGGACACTATTCATCTGTTTTCATTCATTAGTAATTTAATACCCTTTTTATTGCATGTATTCTTCGTCGTCAGCGAAGCGTGCGAGTGAAAAGGTATAATTTTGTAATGACCCTAAACTTAGTTCAATATACCGCTCAATAGCCTCTGTAATCTATAATCCATCGAAAAGTTACTTAACATCGTTATTGTTCAATAGATTCCATATAATTTTTGACGTGATACGTCTTATAAATCGATGAACGCCGGCTACATGCACGAAAAATCATGAGTCATTGTCACGTACCGCGTGCAAGCGAGAGCGCGGAACAAGCGATAGAGAAGGCACAATCGGCCTTTTTTTTTTTGACGTGGTGGAAACCTTTTATAGGTACCCCCGTTCTGCGGCCGAATGCGGCAGAACGAAGGTTATGTGGGAGTCCAACCGGGTACCCACTAAAACCACCACGGCATGACCCTCATGCTGTGTGCTGGACGCCTGGGGAACCCAAAGTATGCATCCCAGGTGTCCGGCAGCCGCCCCAGCTGGGGCTCCCGCTCGCCTCTGGGCTGTCCCTCCAGAGGCTCGCGCCCTCCCGTAATTTTTTAACGAGGTTTTCTTCCTCCCGCGATGGGCATCGCTGCCCCCCGCCCCGGGGTGTCTCACCCCCAGTTTCATCCGCAGTGCCCTCTGCTAATCAGAGGGACACGCGGAGAAACCTCCCTCCGCCAGGTCATTGGCCATGGCTAACAATATCCCCGAAATTATACCCCGGTAACATGGTTAATGTTACCGGGGTGCACCGGCCCGAATACTGCTCTTCCCCTCGGACGTATCCAAGAGGACCAGCAGCACCCAGGCACACTTGGAGGTTACCTGGCTAGCACCCCAGGCACAATCGGCCTAAGCTGGGCGCAGGCCTTCTCTCTTGGGAGAGAGGGATTTAGAGCTTAGACCCGCAACGCTGCTCCAATTCGGGTTGGCAGGCTTTAACGACTATTGTCACATGATAGTGATAATAACCGTGACCGCCTGCTTAACGTGCTCTCCGAGGCACGGGGGTGAAGCACCGCCAACTACCAACTGCAGGCTAGCACAAAATTTCTTGAAAGAAAACCCCAATACCAAAAATAATTTGCCCGACCTAAGAATCGAACCTGGGAACTTTGTGATCTGCAGTCAAATATGCTAACCACTAGACCAACGAGGCAGTTCATTCAATTTTCACAAAATAAAGTGCTCAGCGCGTCTAAAGTTTTCACTTCAATACACAAACAAATAACGAAATAATTGAACCCCGTCAAAACATTTGATTGGACATGCGAGTGGTGTATTCGAAACCGATATTTTACGTCCAAATGTAAATACTGAGTCTTCATAATATTTAATGGTGCATAAGTGTTTATTGTATGTAAGTCGTTATCTAAATTGCTACGCTCACGACATAGACAATTTTCCGCAAACCTTGTAATATAATATTAAAGGCCTATGATTTATTTGACTCGCGTATAGCTATCATTAAATAATTTTGGTACACTCGAAAGGAGTGACATATACCTATTATTTTTAATATGGTGCTCTATTAATTTTATAATTTCTTAATATTATATTGGTTTAGAACTGATGGGAGATTTGGGCACCTTATCTACCGGACTTAGGTAGGTACCTACTTATCTTTACAAGTGCTTTTTTTGAATCGTCAGTATAAGTATATGTAATGGAGTTAAAAAAAAATCTATCGGAAGTCCCATGACGACACCTCACGGTTTGATTTGTTTTCCCTTTAGTACTCTAAGGGCCTGTTCCACTACCTTCTGATAAGTGTTGGATAGCTTATTCGCAAGTTTTGTCTTTGTCACTTGACATAAATTATGAAAGAGACAAAACTTACGTTTAGGCTATCCAACACTTATCAGGCCCTTACTAGTGTATTTACTTACTCATTTACTACTTTCTCACAAAAGTATTGAAAAACATCGTGTGATACACGTGCTTTAAGGTATCACAAACGCTAAGTAAGTAGATACTATGTTTTTCACCTATAAGTAGTTTTCTTTACCGACTTATAAATCATGGTATGGAATGAATACATCAGAAAATGTTGACAAGTTAGACGTTTTCTTTTCCGAATTCAGTTGGAAAGCAAATAACAATATGTCTGTTATGAATAATTGAGTCATCATATTATGTACTCGTAATAAAAAGTCTAGAATTTTCTATGCACATGTTTTAAAACTTTCCGTTCGAGTTTGTTTGTATAAAACACGCGAGTAATTTTTCAAGTTGATATTAAACTATTCATTTTCCATATTTACTCTGGAAATAACGACTGTTATATAAAAATATAAAAATATTGTAGTTTTTTAACCAATATATAAATGTTTTATATAATTACTAGCTGACCCCCGCGACTTCGTTCGCGTGTTTATAGGTTTTATATAGGATCGGATCGGATCCCATAATTCTTTTATGTACCTAAACTAACTTAAAACATCACCTATCTGCCAATGAAAGTTCCATTAAAATCGATCCAGCCGTTTTGAAGATTAGTTGGGACAAATAGACAGACCGACAAACATAAATTTAAATGCACACCAGTTTAAAATAAGCCGTATGTTCAAAGATCCGGTTCCCAAGTTATTGGAACCCAATAAATGTCTGTCATTTCTAAAATAAAAAACCTATGACCTTGAAATATTTACGGGATAATACTTAAAGTACTACCTTTCTAACAAAAAAAGAATGAGTGAAATCGAACAACGCGTTAATGAATTACAGCTAAATACACGTTTTAACTTTCATCCTCTCTCCCAAGGGAACCGTGCTGAATTTCGGGATAAAAAGTATCCTATGTCCTACCTCGGAGTATAAACTCAAATCGTACCAAGTTTCATTCGAATCCATTCAGTAGTTTCGGCGTGATGCGCGGCCAAGATACAGACAGACAGACAGACAGACAGACAGACAGACAGACAGACAGACAGACAAAAATGAAACAAATTGCAGTTTTGGCTTCGGTATCGATTATAGAGTGCCCTCCAATAAAAATTTTCAAAATATCTTCAATGTACAGAATTGGATCTGTTACAGTTTTATTATATTATAGATACTCGTAGTATTTCGCAGAGTTATTAAAATGTAACATGAGTTATGTAGGTAATCCATAAAAAAAAGAAATAAAGCATAAAAAAAGAAAGAAAAAAAGAAATAAAAATAATTTGAATGAAAACATAACCCAGACAATAGTCATGTTTTTAAAATTTTGGAACGAAGTTCTTTGTCTGTCTGTCGTCTGTTTGTCTCGGCTTATTTAGAACAGCTGGACCGATTTTGACGATATCACCGATTTTGATATCACAGCCAGGTAAAGGGATAAAGAAGTGATCAAGTCTACATTTTATAATGTTAAGATGAAATCTATAATAGATATATGAATAAAATAGATTAATTCATACTTTTTCTAAATTTTAGCGTTTCAACTATAGTGAGTGATATTCATTTTAACCGAATAAAAACAAAAGTGGAATCACGTGATGTTCGCCGGTGTATGCCCGACAAGTTTGGAACCCATCTGGGGCTGTTGATCATGAGCATGTTCACGCGACGCGCGCAGGTCATACTGACGGTGAGCCGTGTACTTACTTAGCTACTTTATACATATTTACCGGATCAAACCATTAGAAAATTATAAAATTTTGTTTTGGGTCGATTCAGTTAGGTACAGGAATTATGTTGTTTGTAAAAAACGAAGTATGTAGTACCGTACAAAGTACAACAAGATAAGTTCAGAAACTAAAACGCGATTCAATTCAATTTTATTTATTTGCTGATACAGGTATACATACAAGTGTGAATACATAATACTGCGATAAGCAAAAAAAAAAAAAAAATTTTGGAGACCCCCAGTTTTTTGGATGTAACATCCATGGGATCGATTTTCTTGATATAAAATGTAGCCTATGTCACCCGGACTATAATAACAAATCCATACTAGTACGGCAGCCCTGGAACAAATTTTTTAGTGATTAATAACAAGCTGAATTTTCGTGAGTAGGTTCGCTTCGACGAGACGAACAATTTTTTTTATCTATGAAAGTTCTCGATGGAGGTAGCTACTCGAGTGCGGAGGTGTTAAAAATTTCGATTCGCTCGGGTAGGAAATCGTTTCACTAAATTTGTAGGACTATATGGCCATTTTATTATACAAGTATTTACTAGGCTGCAGCATACAAAAAATCAGCTGGTTATTAATAATATTCTACAGCGTCCTCCACTCCAAATATTTCCAAATAATGAGGTTATAAAATGATTAATAACTAGCTGATTTTTTGTATGCAGCTTAGTAGATACTTGTATAATAAAATGGCCATGTACCTAGTCCTACAAATTTAGCGGAACGATTTCCCACCCGAGCGAATCGAAATTTTTAACACCTCCCCACTCGAGTAGCTACCACCATCGAGAATTTTCATAGATAAAAAACTTGTTCGTATCGTCGAAACGAACCTACTCATAAAAATTCAGATTGTTATTAATCACTAAAAAATTTGTTCCTCGGCTGCCGGACTATACCTCATTAATCAAAATCGGCCCAGTAGTTAAGGCGCTACGGTGGAACACCCAGAATCTGATACAAAAATCGGATACAAACATACATACATACATACAATATACATACATAGACTGCTAAAAACATTACGCTTCTTTTTGGTTTTGCCGTAGTCGGCTATAAACGAGTATAATATCTCTTCATAGAGCAAACACCGGTCTGGTGTTTAAATCATACAAACTTTTAGGCCCTCTATTGTTCCCAGCAGCGCCCGAGTACGAGCGGGACCGTGTTTTTACAAGGGAAGTTACCAACAACACACAGTCGGCGGGCGTACTGAAGTTTCAATTCTTAGCATTAATTACAGCGGCTGTCGTATCTGCGAAGTCAAATATTAGTGAGCGCCGGTACTTATGCAAAACGAGTGAGATTTTATTTGACTTGGGCGTAGTTTCGGCGCTGGTGACGATGTAAGCAAGACATGTTAATTATCGCTCCACAGCTTCCTCACCTCTGTTCCCCTCCACCGCCCCCTGCCCTCACCCCTTCCAGCGCGCCCCCCACCCCGCAGCCTGCGCCCTAACACTCCCAATTATTACGGCAGCGACCGGGCGCAATGACTGAATTATTCACTGCGAACTTTGTCGAACATTTATTTGTTTTTAATTTTGGAACCACTTTTACACGTGTGTAGGAATTATAGCCGAGATATATTATTCATCGGAAAGGCGGAACCAAGTATGATGTGGATAGAGCGGACTGAATAAATAATGACAAGTTCCGCATTACGCCCGTATAAAATATTTACGTCGTGCTCTTTATATCAGCGGCGCGTTTTGGTAAACTTGCCGCGGACTAAGTTATTTTTCGCCGTTGACAGCTACATACTTATTATATTATATACGTAGTATTCAATCATTATAATCACATGAATAGAACAAAATCGCAGCGATCTCATTGTTAGTATAACTTTAACCCTTTCTCTCAGGAAATTATAACCTTCTAAGACGCGGATGCCCGGTAGCGGTATTCGGAGCGATATTAATGTATTGTATTCTACTTATAGTTTTATGTTGTACCTATGTATGTTTTTTTTTGGTGCACAATAAAGTTCGACTTAATTTGACTCTATGGTATCTAACATTCAAAGAGTGCACTTACAATGTGCATGTACATTGTAAATAAATAAATACAGTTATTACCCGCTACTATTGTAACTAAAAAACTTTGAAATAAGGCTATGGCTTTCAATTTGACATTACTTGGAAGAGCAATAATATTTTGAGAGATTTTTCTATTAAACAAATAAAAGCTTTATTGTTTGCATTTTTGACTTATAGCTTATACATACGTCTGTCCTTAAAAAACTAACTAAATATAAACAATTGGTCACAAAAGCTAACTTGTGAATTGGAACATGGGAACAAAGCCCAGCGCTGGTCTTAAGTTTGCCACATATTTAGTATTGAAATATTGGTCACTCGGATCGCGTCATCCGCTGCGTTTTCCTTCTACTTTACATCAATTAAAATGAAACGAAACTACGATGTTACAAATAAAATTAGCAAATATAAAAATTCCGTAACATAATACAACAATAATAATTGTGAGTCAAGGCCGCATTTAATAGTACAAATTAAACGATAACACAATTACTAACAATCCACATACATATATACCTATCCACCCACGTATGTAGCAGTCGAGAAAATTTTCGCCCGCATCTGTTTATAATTAATTTAGAACATTAATACTGAATTTTACGACTCAATGTCTATTGTTTTGTTTTCATACGTACGCTTTGAACGTGGCGTGCTATTATGTTTTGTTAAATTAAAATCGGGGCTCTGTTATTCGTGTATTCCTTGAGAAAATGGCGGACGCGCTCATCACTCCTTCACAATCGAATATAAACATCTTACAATAACACATTAGATTTCAAAAGTCGAATACAGAATAAAGAAAATACGTCTCAGTTTTTCATTTAAACAAATACGTTGAAAGTAGCTGATGCACGTTGAACAATGAACATACTTCGTACATTTAGGTTTAAAAAAATGTTATTTTCTAGAAAAAAAAACACAAATCATTATTATTATTTTTTAATTATTTTTAGGTATTATGCGTATTCTTCATTTTAAACCAAAGCCCAAGTACCAATTTTCATGGATATATAACTTGAAAACTGACGGACTTTCAAACAAAGTTTCATCTCCTATTTTAACTTTTTTTTTAATTATGTAATATTTAGGTAAGTTTCGGCCTAACAATGATCCGTGATATTTCCTAAAATCAATAAAAATTAAATACAAAAGCTCTATAAAATAAACGAGTAAGTATTTTCATAGACGTAATGTTAAGTATTAGTGTTTCAATGATTGGGTATTGTATACGCGGCGCGTATTAGGGAAAAGTAATACTCTTCGAATTTTTCCAACCAGAATCAGATTTATTCGACGGAAAGAGAGGTCTGTTTTCAAAACGGCTAATATTTTTTTAGGGTTCCGTACCCAAAGGGTAAAACAGGACCCTATGACTAAGACTGTCTGACTTGGGAGTTGTTCTGACTGTCCGTCTGTCTGTCTGTATGTCTGTCTGTCTGTCTGTCTGTCTGTCCGTCTGTTTCTAGGATGTATCTCATGAACTGTGATAGACAGTTGAAATTTTCACAGGTAATGTATTTTTGTTGCCGAACAATAATTACTAAATAACAGCAAACGTGATTTTTTTGCCGTTTTTTTATAAATAATGGTACGGAACACTTCGAGCGCGAGTTCGACTCGCACTTGGCCGGTTTTTTTAGTTAATTTGGCACAGTAATTATTAATGTATTATAATAATCGCGGAGAACCTAATTGTTTTCGCAGCCTATACCAAGTTGTCAGCGTTTAATGCGAGCTGTCCTTCAAAACGTAATTGGTAGGGGTAGAACGAAAATAGAACGAAAAAAAGTGAACAACGGAACGCGCTAAAGTTTAAGCGGCAACTAATTAAAAAACAAAACGAAAAAAGAAGCGCACTTGAGCGTGGGGGAACTGGCTTTCCCGAATTAAAACTCTTTCTTTTTCGCGCGTTTTCCCTTTCGGCCAGCTAATGAGGGTTAAGGACCTCCGCGTGTTGTGACGCCATTTTGTTCTATTTACGAATCCGTTTGCGTATTGTTGCGATCGCGTTGCGTTTTTTGTCGGCCGGCATCGCACGGATACGAAGCGGGCGTGTTCGGTCGCGTGTAGAATACGTATTCGCCGGATCGCCGCGCTACTTACACTGTCGGACGCTTTTTCCGAAAACGTTGAATCGTTTTATTTTCTTTACAACGAAGTTTGATTCTCCATTCGTTGAAGCTTGTTAAAACGAAATTTATAATTAAAGGAATATCTAAGGAATATTTATAAAGGTACCTCATAAATATAAAGTGAGCTCCGATGGTCGCGCGTAAATAATAAATTGAATAAAATTATGCCCGATTTTTTTTAGATTAAATGCTAAGCGTTGGGGAATTAAATTTGTTAAAATCGGTTAGGTAGTAAATTGTAGTCGAGAATTCTTTAACGAGAACAATAGTTTCATTATTATTAGAGAGTGTTGTAGGTACCTACTCTCTAAACTTTATAAAGTTAATATATCAAAGAGCAACTCAAAAGCTCCTCGGCGAGGAGTATTTGTTCGGATAGATGCGGGGCGTGATAGCGTCCCGACTGTCTCCACAATGGCTCTTGTTTACACTCCGGCCTACTTCCTTTGAACGCGCATGTGGGGCCGAGGAAACATACAGTAAACAGAACTTTCTCGTAATGTTTAATTAAATTAATCAGTCGGTTGATTAGTCGATGGTGCCGCGGTAAACAGGCGCCGCTTTGATCTCGGCTCTCACAATTGTTGTGTTTAACGCGGCCGGCCCGCGACCGGTCACTTTGACGGGCACAAATGATTCTATTTATTATTAAACCGCACCTTTTTTTAACCCCCGACGCAAAAACGACGTGGTGTTATAAGTTTGACGTGTCTGTGTGTGTGTGTCTGTCTGTTCCCTCGTAGCGCTCAAACGGGTGGACCGATTTCAATGCGGTTTTTTTTTGTTTGAAAGGTGAATTAGTCGGGAGTCTTAGCTATGTTTGATGAAAATCGGTCCAAGATGCCCGCCGCCACCAAATGGCGGATTACATATTTTTTCACAACACTCTCAATATGGGTATCAAATGAAAGGGCTTGTGACTCAGTGAGGGCGTGAATAGCACTATGTAAATCCAAGATGGCCGCCACCACAAAAAGGCGAATTCGAGGGTTTTTAAATTTTTTAATTTATACTAATTGAATACCAGAAATAAAAAAGGCTCTAAGTACCAAAAATTTTTTTTCGTTTTTATTACTCTATCATGTAGTATGTTCCCTCGCCATTAACCTAAAATTGGAACTAAACGACTAGCGTGGTTATTTATTTGGTACTTACGGCTCTAAGAAGCGTGGAGGTATAAGACGCTGGGGGCGTAATTCTTTAAAAGGGTGTAAGTCCGCTGTCGCGTGCTTCAAGTAGTATGATAACGGTGGAACTTACACCTGTTGTTGAAGCCGTCACGGGTAGAAAAAGACGTCAACATAGTGATAAAAGTATGCAAATAGTAAAAGAAGCATTAAAGGATGTCGGTAAATAATACCAGACATCTAAGGGCAAGGCAACTTCAGAAAAAAAACCGCCACCTGATAATTTAATTTGATTTTTGAAAAAAAAAATTGTAGGATTTTTGTACAAAAATTTTTTTTTAGTTACTAGATGTATATTGAAGACTCTTTCTGTGGTTTAAAAATAATTCCCTTATATTAAGTTCATATTTGAATACTATTAATAAAAAAGGGTCTAAGTGCCAACAATCTTTTTTCTTATAGGATTTAGACCTTTATTTATGTTACAGCGCAAGGCACATAGAACCTTACTTATGTTAATTAGAATTGGACTTAAGGTTTTCTTCAGACTGATTAGAAAATGTATGTTCATTGTACTAATTAATAAACTGAGATACTTAATTTTTGCTTCATAAACGCATTTTATAGTAATAATAATAATATAATTTTTAAAATTTAAAATATTTGCTGTGATGATTGCTTATTATTTAAAACATAAATTCCTCCGCTTTTTGTTTTTGGTACTTAGAGCCTTTTTTATTTCCGGTATTCAATTGTTTATTATTTTACGTAATCCGTACTACAACGCGGAAGTGTGTCTATCTGTATGTATGTGAAATTTTAACAGCTCGACCGCTGAACTAATCTTGGTGAAATGTGGTACAAAGATAAGTAGCAGCCATAGTGTGTCTGGTGGCATTGAACCTACCACCCCACCGAAATGCATACGACGTTATCTAAAAGAACCTGACCAGAAACTTAACTATTCATTCCAAGAGCTACTTCGCAACTATTTCCATAGTAGGTACATTTTAGGGTCAATTTAATTTGAAGTGTCAAATGGTGGTATCAAAATATACATTTTTCTTTAATTTACGCTACTTTTGTTAGCTATTAATATCTTTTAAATTCAGCTACTTTATCATATGGTATACTAAGTACTATCACTTAATATGTGCCACTATATCTAATGTATTACTTTTTGGCGGTTCTTTGTATATTTACATAGATACAAGTCTAACAATAGCAGTAGTGATGTTTGCTTAAAACATAATACTCATTGTAGATGAGACCGTCCGGGGTGACAATATATTTCTCATGAAATAAGGATATTTTGTTATCACGTTGATTTATTTTAATGGCAAAAGCCGCAAAAACAATCCCAACCCTATTTTTCCCTAGCTTACTTAAAGGGCAAAAAATAATACAATTGCTTATAAAATAATGAACAAAATTCAACACAGACAGACATAATACTGAGATACATGGATGGGATACGACTACACTTAGAACAGCTTTTTTTAAACTTATGTAGCTTGTTATTATTATATGTAAATTTAATTATTGTATGTAAACGCTGTGTAGTTTATTTTATAGAGTTAAACAAATTATATTAAATACTAGTGGACCTGGCAGACGTCATCCTGCCCGGTGACATACTGACATCAGCGCCACCTACCGTGTATGCCACACCCACAGACCAATATATATTTGTTACAAAAAATGTGATAAATGAAGAACCGCTCGACCGATTTTGTGCAAACTTCACATAAACCATCTACTAAATAGTCCAAACAAAGCCTAAATATTTGGTTTGGATAAGTGAGCCCATTCTGGAGTTATAAAATTACAACGAAAAGTGGCATTGATTTTTATACATATAGATAATTTGTTTAAAATATTGATTTATTTGTAGCCGACTTGAAAAACGGAGCTTCTGTATTCGACCCGCATGTATGTACTGTATATTTACGTATGTATGTAAGTATGTATGTTCGCAAGTATTTCAAAAACCATCGAACTGATTTTGATCTCTTGAATTCTTTCACTAAGTATCGTAATCTACATACTTTCAGGAAGGTTTTGATATATAATTATCACATAGTTATAATTCTTATGTACGAAGTTATGTTATAAAGTTATGCACGAAACGCCTAATAGAACGCCTAAATATATATCACTAATATTTTTAATTACCAATCAATTTTCACCGATTTCTTTGAGCCCAAAGTCCAAAGTCGGTTTATTTTTTCTTAAAATATAACTTGTTTAGAATACTTGAAATGGTTTATAACGATGTATTAGATTTTAATACAAAAAAAAAAATTCAAATTTCTGGCTTTTTTCTCGGCAATGGCTAAGTAGTGCGCTCTAGGATTTGAGTATATGAATACACTCACTGAGTGCTAACTACACGCGGAACCTCCGTTTGATTTGAAGACACACCACACCCCACACCCTTGCCATCTCCTTGTTAGTAAAATAAAAATAAATAAAATTGAATTTCATTCGATTCCGAATGGTCGTTGCCACCCTGGCGGTGCGGGCGGCGTGCGGCGGGCGGCCGGCAGACGGCGCCTCGGATCTTTAATGTCCGCTAATAATAAATTTTGTTTAAACATATAACTGTTGGACGGCGAAACAAATGCGTGAATAACGCACTGGAGCATTAATCTGAGACGTCCCACTTGACGAGATTCTTTTTTAACGTCCCGAGCTTTTGTTGTGTGTCTTTCACCCGGCCGCAATAAAACGAAACTGTGATAACTCTCATAATAATTGTTCCCGTGACAGACACCAACAACGGCTCGATCTACAAGTATAAATTAAAATTTATAAAACCCCCGACATTTGCCATTTTGTGGTGGCAGCCATCTTGGATTTGCATAGTGCTTATTCTATTAGTCGAGCCCTTTCATTTGATACCCATATGGAGGGAGTTATGAAAAAATATGTAATCCACAAAACAGTATGGAACAGAGAGACACGTTGACTTATATACGGAACACCCCGTCATTTTTGCGTCGGGGGTTAAAAACGGATTAAAAAGTAAAGCTATCCATCATATTATTGTATCTGCGGCGGATGCACGACCACTTTGGTCTCGGTGTAAGGGAAAATTGAATTTTTCCTTTGAAAGCATACACATTTGATGTAAGTCGTTTCACGATCAACTTATCGCGAGGCGACTTTTCAATTGTACGGATTGACTATTCTTATTATACGTAAACCATCGTTTTTGCCAGCGTTTCGGCAGCGGACGTAACTATATACAGGGTATAAGGAGACCGGCTTCCGAAAACTTAGCGCTTCTAGGCATTATATTATACTGTCTAAACACAATCCAATACCAATTAAATAACCATTTACCTTATAGCGTTGGTTTCGCGCGCTACGGTAGGTATCTACCGCATGCAGGAGGTCAAGGCACACGAGTAGATAAGTACAGAGAGGAAGCTTCATACAAACGGCCCGCTATAGGTACACTCACACAAACACACTCACCAACGGTTTACGGACGCCCGCTCGGTCCCCCAACCGGTACAGTTGGGTGACAAACGTGCGCATATATTTGAGTGTACCTACAGCGGGCCGCTTGTAGAAGCTTCCCCTCTGTACTTATCTACTCGTGTGGTCAAGGTAACGCACGTTCGTTACAAACTATAAAAAAATACAGGATTTTGTTTTTGCAATTACAGTTCTGTTTAACCCCCCAAAAAGGGTACTGAACAAAAATGCTTTTTTGTAAAAACGAATTTTTATTCAAGTTTTTTTATAGTATCTTATCAGTAATCATCAGGTACTATCACTTGTCTTCGTTTCCGAGAGCGTTCTTCTGATTGATACCTTGTATGTGCGAAATTCTGCCACATTTTGAGGTCCCCCCGCTGTATGTAAGTATACTGACAGATGAAATTATGTCACTACGACGGTATAAATAAACCATATACACACACACCAACGCACAAATTCATGATCGTTGATCATGATTACGTGTCAGGATTTTCCGGTGCTTGATACTAGTCCAATTTTATTAAAGGAATCTTTTCTCTATCCGCACGCGTTTTTACCTACATAGTTGTAGATTGATTGCGACGATGTATAATTAATATAATCACACATGGAAGTTCCGTGATACGGGGTTAATAACGTACGCTTTGAAATATAGGCTCTGCGACTATTAAAGTTAGCTAGCTTACAAAGCATGAGCTTAGTAAGTTCTATAATATTCAACAATCAATTGACTTGTGAACCAATTAACTTTTCAAACGCTACATACATTCTAGACAATACAAAATTGCTTCTTGTTAAAGCAAAAAGTTGATGTGATGGTATTCATTAATTGTTAACAGCTTAACTAATTAGCAAGCTGTCATAAAAAGACGTATGACATTCAGGTGTACGTTCAATCTATTTATATTGTAGGTATAGATATAGTATAGTAGGTATAAGTATAGTATATCTATACAGGTATGTATCACCTGTCATCGTTTCAACTTTAGATTGACATAGACTCTTAGGCCCAAAGACGGTTCATTTTTCGGGATTTTTGCTTTCATTTTCGAGGCTTCATCGATGAGTCATCGAAAATGAACCGTCTAAACACCGACCGTTCATCGTTCACAGGCACTGTGCCATAGCAAATATCGTATCGTGCATCGTTCATCGCAAAAATGAACGATGAACGGGGCACCGTCTAATTTTTGTTTTACCTTTATGGACCTGAAAGTTGAAACTTGTAAGTATTTTATTTTTTTATTTTGATACCCTCCGTCTACGTAGTAAATTATCTACGTATCCATGTACGTATTTGCAGTGCGCTTTGTTATACAAGACCCTAGAACCGTGGGACCACAACGTCAATCGCTTCGTCAATTCGCTGAGCTATATCGGTTGTTCTGGTTCTCTTAAGGATAACTTCATTTCTTTCTCCAAGCTAAGCCCTCTTCCATCGCCCTCCACCCGCGAGCAATATTGAGCGAACATAATTAAGACAGCAAAATCTCCAGACGCAATTACCTACTTTAGAAATTCACCATTTTTGAAACTGACCTGATCAATAAGACATCTCGTCTTATTCGATCGTTCGCTTATTCCATTGCGTTGTCAAAATTAAAGCATTTGAAATGACTCACAAATACACACGTAGCCAGCAGCGGACTGGCTAGAGCTAAGTGTGGTTTGGGCCATTAATAAAATACCAAGATATACAAATCGCCTTACAATTTCCAAACCGATAACATAGATTAGCATTAATCGTTCGCTTTCGTTAAAAAAATATTGCGAACAAAGGCAGGAAACGTCTGAAGAAAAAGGTATTTTAGTTCGGAATGCTATAACCGTCGTGTGGCGGTTTATCGTAACCATAGAGCCACGGGCCTCTGACCTGAGCGATAGCTTACTGGAGAGCCACTACCTTATCGCTTAAGCGGCTATATATGTGGCCCTACGGTAATATAAGTATTCATATCCCCCCTATACCATGAGCATACCCCTTGCGTCCCCCGAGGTACTGAAGCAATCTAATTCTGTAACCCATTGGTTTCAATCAATCGTGGACTGATCAAAATTTTACCGGAAAATGACTGGGCGGCGGCTAACGAGCTCATATCCTATTTCCGAAAACTACTTACTAGTACGAAAACTACCATTTTACGCGTAGACCGCTACGATTTTCTCACAGACTCCACTTAAGAGAAATTCTAGTTTTTAGGGTTCCGCAATGAAAGGTCAAAACGGGGCCCTACGGAGCCCTACGCACGGGATAATTCTGCTGTCTTGTCTATTTCTGTCCGTTCGTATGTCACGCATCTATTTCTCTAAACTGAATGAATAACAGACCTGTTTGAATAAGTATTGTGGTGGGGAAGGTTGACCCAAATTCGAATATTGAATTTCAAATTTCAAAATTCTTGATCATCATCATCAACTTGTGGTCGTCCACTGTTGGACATGGGGCTTCTTTGACCAGAGCTCCCACAACTATCACTTCGACATCAAGCCATTCTCACCCACCCACTTCTCGTCACCCTCTTCATATCGTTGGTCGAACTTACATTAATAAAAAATTGGTTGTCTGTAAAGTCAGTTTATGGACGACAATTTTCCGTGATAATGTCATAAGGAAACAAAGATATATAAATGCGTCACAAGCCGGACGCTTAGGCCGATCGTGCCTTCTCTGATGAGAGCTCCGCGCTCTCGCTTGCGCGTAGTACGTGACAATGAGTCATGTGATTTATAAGATGTTATCAAAAACGCGCAAAAAAGCCATAGATAAACTAATAGATATCAATAAAACCTATTTTCCCCGCGGCTCGTATTAACAATGCTTTATATAATGACAAAGTTGCCGGCATTAATTGCATAATACATAACAATATAATGGATAGTTGGAAAAATCGTTGAAAGGATACAATGAATATTCATGTCCATTTACCTGGATGTGCAGATAGTTAGGTTAACTACGGCACCAACAATCGTAAATGAGGTATTGTTGAAATCGCCTTTCCATTTCCGTTTGTACGACAGGTGAACGGACAGCGTTCATCGCTCGATTTGCTCTCGTTGCGGAGTTGAACCAAGTGGGCAAAGGTATCTGGACGAGTGGCCAAATTTTGGGGAACCGAATTCTGGAAGTTTACTGTTCCCGTTGCTTTGTATAACTCACGCCATGCCTCAGACGGAGCCCGTTAAGGATCCATAATTTCATCCAATATATTTTTAGCTGTAAGATTTCTTTTCAAAGCTATGCGCTATATTCAAATAACAACGTCTGAAAGAGTAATCCTGGGATCATTTTGTACTAATATTCTAACAAAAGCTACACCACGGACGCAGCCTCCTAGTCATAACTTCCTAGTTATGAGATGTCTGTCAGAAACTTAACAAGCCCTCTCCGAGTTTATTTAAATTGGCCAAAGCGATGCCGAAGCGGTTTCTTTCTGCGCGGGTGGTTGCACACCATTATACATCTAACCGTAGCTAGCCGCTTGTGAAATTGCCGAGAACGACGAAAATTGCGAAGATACCCGCTCGTGTAACAATGGCTCGTATTTGCGTAAGTGGACGTCTCGTACACAGCGCTATAGCGCGCCGTACAAGAACCGGATCCGATTATTATTATTTTATGCCAATAATATATGTAGTCCATTCTATGATTCCACGAGTCAAACTCCTAGGGAACAAAATACTCGTACCTTATTGCTTAATGCGCGCGGCTAGAAATAAGTGAACACGCTTCGCTTTAAAGGGAAGGTTTACATGCTGGCAGGCAACTACTATGCTTATATTTTTTTATTAAAATATTTTTTTCGTAAAACATTATTTTTTAATGATTGTGTGTTTTATAATATTATAGTAATATTCTATGTGTGTTATAAATATATTCACTTCTGAGTTCACAATATCATATATTTTAAATATTTTTAACTGAGAAAAATCATATAAGATGACCATAAAAACGATTTGGCTAATGAAGGTCACGAGCATGCACGAGAGAAATTTCCATTGGGAGCTTGTTTCGTGGAATGGACTATAGCCAACTCACCCTGGCCTCGCACGTGTGAGTAACCTACTCAGTAAGTAGATTATTTAAATGTGAATTTAATATAAACTTCCTCTTTTCATTCCACCGATGAACGTCCACGGCTGAAAATAGGTCACTTGTGAGGACTACCACACGCCTCGATCTTGCACCGCTTGAATCTAGCTACTCCCTGCAACTCGTTTGTCGTCTGTCGTCGTGTGCTCATCGTGAAATGATGGGGGAAAATCGCGTTGAAAGTTACTGAATCGCTTAAAAGTTATCAATGAATATACAGATGAATGCGGATTACGATTTTACGATTGTCCGTTATTTCGGATCGGTACGTTTCCGTGGCGCCTTTTAACTGGCCCACTAGATTGTAAGCTGAATTTCTTTTAAACGCGCCTCAAAGGAGGAATTAACCCTTTGCTGGTCGGCGCGGCGCGGCGAGTTTCTCAAGGGGCGGAAATCTACAACGCTAACAACCCTGACCTACGAGTTAAGTAACTTCCCACTTTTCATGTAGGTACCTACTCGTTGAAAGGAGCGCGCTGTTACGTCGAAGACTTTTGATGATATCTTTAGAAACGTACACTGTAGTAGGTACTTCGGCCATGTTTGCTGAATTTTTTTTTAGAGAATATTAGCCATGCTGAGCATGACTAATATTCCCCTTTCCCCTCCAAATAACCGTTGCTCTATTGAGACTCTATGTACCCGTATTACTAATTCCCCAGAATTCTGACGTTTCGTAATGTTACCAGAGATAAAACAATTCCCACAAAAAAGATAAAATATTCAAAACTTATGCAAATACAAATCAACTGCCGCATGTAGATATGACAAATGCCTGACAGACACTTCATGGTGATAATGTCATTCAACATCCATTTTTCAATATTTTTTTTGAATGTGCTTCTTTTGTTTTCTATTGCTGTTAGTATGCACTTTCTAGTTTCCACTCTTGGTGTTTTCTATTTTAAGGTGAAACGAGTAATATTATTACACGGCATATGGCTTTTTATGATGACAGGGAATTATAGTAGTTTGGGGTAAAATCGTACTTCGTAGATGTTAACCCTGTTCTCCATACAAATAACTCATCTGTAAATGACAATGACAGCTGTCAGAATTCCGGGGAATTGGTAATTCGGGTATAGGTGCCAGAGTGTTGATCGTGTAAAAATGACAGCTACAGTGTGCCGTTTTATGTGTTTATGTGTTACGTGAATAATTATGTATATATTTTTACTATCATTGTTATGGACACAGGGTCGTCTTCAATGAAAACTTTAAAATTATTACGTAACATTACGCGAGCATCGAGTTTTTTGATAGTTCTTCTCAATATGAAACTCATTTCAAACGAATTTTCACGACGACTGATTACATTTATACATATAAGCACGTGGTAAAAGTAAACTTTTACTGTTCTATTTTCCGTAGTTTCTATTTTCTATTAGTTTATAAATTATATTTTCTATTTAAGTCCTTTTGAATGTAAAGGAATATTCACGACGACTGATTACATTTATATAAGCACGTGGTAAAAGAAAACATTTAAAGAATAGTTTCTATTTTCTATTAGTTAATAAATTATATTTTCAATTTAAGTCCTTTTGAATGTAAAGAGAACTCTATAGAGATCACAGGATTGATTCAAATTACTTCACAAGTACGAGACTTCGAAAGAACCATAAAAGTAGTCAGATGTTCTGAGGTACGTTGACAGAAGGCTCAAGTCCCGGCTTATTGAACTAATCAACGTTAGAAAATGATAACTAAAAGAGAATTTTTCTATCAGTTGCGAGTAGGAGTTGGAAAGCCAGCTTTGACGGTTCAATTGAATTAATTAATTAGATGTGCGCTTCTAACGGAGGGTTCAAAAGCGTCAGAAATCAGAAGTATCCTTACAAATACTTGTGAGTAATTAATACGACGAACAGGCTACTTAGGTGTATTTGTAGATTTCTCTTAATTAGGTCCTTATATTGGTTGCGAACTTTGGTTCGTTTTGAGTGAATGTTCCCACAGTTTGAGTGAAGGTTAATTATATAATAAGAGCCAGTTTCACCACCTTCTGATAGGTGTCGGATAGCTTATCCACATATTTTGCCTTTGTCACTTGACATAACGTAAGAAAGTGACAAAACTTACGTTTAGGCTATCTGACACTTATTAGGAGGTGGTAAAACGGATCCTAAGTGAAGATACATTAATTTAACGCTATACTTGTTCAAAGTGGAGTTCTATTTTTGGCGACTCATACCTGATAGCCCGACATCCTGTAGAGAATTTTGTAAGGTGATCCTTCTACATTACTTGGGTATGAGTAGAAATGCCAGTCAGGATACTGGGTACGGTTGAAACGGTGGACGGTCGAAACAAAGCGAATATCTCGACACCGTGTGTGGTGAGGTTGATGTTTACAAGGGAAGGACGAAGCGGACGACAAGTCCAAACACGAATTTTGGTGTTGATTCGGCCTTCTCGCGCTGTGTTTGTACATAAGAGGCCCCATTATGTTTTTTGACGTAAAAGTAAGTATTTTTGTTCATACATTTTTGCAATTATTATGGTTTTGTTAAAGTTAGAGTATTGAGAGTCTTGTATTGTTTTAATTGAAGTTTGTAGAATATGGCTGTATGATTAGTTTTTATTCAAATTTATTATTATTCTTACTGTGAACCATTTTATACCTAGAAGGGGGGTTGGGGACGGTTGAAACATTTTTTGTGGGTACGATTGAAACATTTTATTTATTTAATTTTCTGGTTTCTTAGATGTCAAGGGTATGCCAAAGGAAGACTACGAGATTCAGGCCGACAAATAAGCATAAGAAGGTGTAAAAGCCGGATTTTTGTTAAGAATAGCGGCAGAAAAGAATGGATTGAACCACTGTTCCCTGTTGAAGTATACAATGTACGTAAACGAGATGCGACAGGCGGCAATGAAAATCAAGAAATGGGATATAAGGCTCACAATTGAGTGTTTAACCAGGAACAAGAGCGTGAGCTATCTAAATATTTATTTAGATGTGTAGACTTATTTTTTGCCTAACGAAAAATGATGTCTAACTAAACTATGCTACACTAAAGGATGTATAACTAAAAAGTCATAAAATGTTATTAGTCGATGAATAAATCATGTTTATTTATTGTATTTTGTATTATTTGCATGTTTCAATTGACCCCAGGTACTGTTTCAACCAACCCTGGCATGGGGACGGTTGAAACAGTTTCCATTTGTTTTTAATTTGATTTTACACATAAAATACAATACAGTGATCTCACATAATATTGCCCATATGTAGACAGATATGTGGTCTTTTATTTAATATATTTCTGTCAACGCTCGCTTAACTAATCCCAATGCAATGGACGATTAACGCTAAAATGTTTCAACCATACCCAGTCTACCCTACGCTGGGCTTTTCAGCGATACCAACGTTCAACTTTCATCAAACATCTCGTCAAAATTTCCCACAGGCTTTTGGGCAATAACTTTTTCGTACGCTTCGCAACAGGGTGCTCTGCGATTCCGTGGTTTATTTCTAATAACTTAGCAAGAGGTACAGTTCGTAAACTAAAACCCGACTACTCATAATAATAATAATAATAGTATCAAACAATAATTTAGTGTGCAGAAAAACTGCGTACTGATGGAAGAAAGCGCGGGGCAAATAGTTAGTGGCGCAATCTGTTATGTATATCTGAAACTAACTTAATATTCCAGTTTAGACGAACAAAACCACCACGAATCAATTGACACCTCATTTATCAAAATCGGCCCAGTAGTTTAGGCGCTACGCTGCAGCGTAGCGTTTTCTTCCAGCGCGCTGGAAGAAAAAATCGGATACAAACATACTCACATACATAGACTGCTAAAATTATAACAATTTCTTTTGGCTTTGCCGTAGTCGGGTAAAAAAGAATAAACACAGACTGCGTTTCTGAACACATTTGTAAGCGAGCGTTTAAGATGATTATAATTTATATATGACTGATTTCTTCTCTACCATTCTGTCTATAGAGCTCATGCTGTAATCAGGTTTTTTACAGGAATTTTTGTTTGCTTATTCTTGTATATAAAGTAAAGGCCGAAATAATCCAAAAACCTGTCTAATTCAAAAGCTTTACAGAACTAAGATCAAAAATTTAATCCAGATATGGGTTAAAATATTTACAATTATTGGTAAAACAGATTAGCAGAAAGCAAGGATTATTGTCACGCTTCTGGATTAAAAGACATCAATTTGTTTCACTTTCAACTAATTATTAATTTCGGTCGGGGTTAATTTCGGTTATACGATATCGCATAAGCAGCTTTTAGATATATACCTATTATAATTTAAAAAAAAAGATCTAATGTCTCCAACACTGAAATGTCCTGCATATTTAAAAACTGTACGACAGGACGGGAAGGCGACAAAAACACAGAGTCGGCTTCGTTTGATAAATCATAAACTTTTTGTGAGCGGGTTGGTAATGGATGTAGCGAAGTTAGATCTAAGCGAAAATTTCGCTAAGCTAAATTTCCAGACAACCTCAGAAACTTTGCGATATATCTAAAATAGCAAAATCGCAATTTAGCAGACCCAGACTATGAGAGTGAACGAATGAAAGTGCACTTGTGCTTGCGAACAATTATTGTGCATCATAATAACCTCTGCTAGTTGGCTAGCCTCCGTCTCTGTTGTGATTGGGATTATTATCACTGTCAGCCAAATTTTAAAATAAATAATTATTTCATTGATGAATAAAGTGCAAAAAAAATGTCAGCAAATTATGTAGTAGTTAGTAAAAGTACAGACATTGGTGGTTATTAGTGGACCGAACAGAGGCACGTTCAGTCGCACTCGTCCCAACAAGTGCAATACAACTTGTAAAAGAAAAAGCGCTTACAGTAGAGCTCTTTCGATCCTTTAGCCAGAATTTGGTGTGGAATAATACTATGAATTATTCGTAGCAATGAAAAGAGCAATGGAAAATTAAATGGAAAGAACAATGTGTTATTTCTATGGTTCTCCTTTGATGTTTATGGCTGGCGATACTTTTTCTTTATCGTACATTCTTAACAACTGTCAAAAATGGCCTATTAAAATGGATCTAAAACTACGTTACGGTTACGTTCGCATCTCTGTATCTCAAAGACATTTTACACATTTCTTATAGCAATAGAAAACGTCGCTATTTTCACTATTATTCACAAGTGAGTTATAGAGTTCTCAATAGAGCCTCAGCGGTAATCACCAACATTATACACTTGTACCATAATGTACTATTATTTAATCTTTTCCCACCCATCATAACAGAACATAACATGACATACATTGTGTAATCGCCATAAGAATGAACGGCTATGTCAACTAAAGCTGCTGAGTTCCGACCACATTAAAATCTTATGGAAAACACGACCACCGATCATGTTTACTGTGTCTTGTGGGAGACGCGTTCGCATGCGCGAAACCGCCGTTTATTCTCTAAAGCATAAAGAACATATTCGCACGTACGACACAGCGGCCGTTACGGCTACGTGCTCACTGTACTAATAGATCATGAGGAGACGGGAACGAGGCCCTCACTGACCGTTGTTGTGAACAATTTCAATCCAATAAATGCTACCGAACAATGAGCGGGTCGATCACGAAAAAATCATCTACAAGGCGATCGTGCGCGCGAGTTTCACGAACGTAAACAGTAGTCGTGTTCGGCTCCGACCGCCGACCGCCCGCAGGGCTGCCGCGTGCTGGCACATTCGAGCTATATTATAACCACCACTACAGCCTTTTAACATCCCACAGCTGGGCACAGACCTCCTCTCTCATAAGAGAGAGTGATTTAGAACTTAGAACCGCCACGCTGCTCCAGTACCTACTGGTTTTTTTTTCTCGTAGGAAAGAGGGATTTAGAGCTTAGACCCGCCACGCTGCTCCAATGCGGGTTCAGGTTCAGGTTTAAGAGTTTATTTCTCAAAGAACAAAAGTTCGCTTACAGAGAAACTTAATCTAAACTTATTATTATTTTGCACTAATTTACAGTTAATATGGTGACTTTAAACAAATCAAAATAAATTAACCAAATTTTATACAATACGGCAATTAAAATTACGTAATATTTTGTGTTTGACAGTGTTTTTTTAATTTAGATTTGAACTGTGAAAACGATTTTTCTTCTAGTATTTCTTTTGGTAGGCTGTTGTACAGTAGCAGTGTTGGATTGGCAGGCTTTAACGACTATTGTCACATGATAGTGATAATAATCGGGACCAACTGCTTATTGCGCTCTCCGAGACACGGGGGTGAAACACCGCCAACTACCAACTCCGGACTGGCACTCAGAATTTCTTGACAGAAAAACCCAATACCTAACAGTTATTTGCCCAACCCCGAAATCGAATCCGGGACCTCGTGATCTGCCGTCAAAATATATGCTAACCACCAACGAGGCAATTCGACTAGTCTTTACAACGAATAGTCTTTACGACACTGCGCTACAATTCTTTTAAGCACGCCCTGTCCAGGCACGAGCACGGCTTAATATAAATCATGCCTTACTCCAGTGACATTAAACGACCAGCACCACGGTAGTGGTCGTAAAGACTAATTATCGCCGTTCTCTCACTACCATATACCTAGATATATATAATATATACAGATATATACCTAAATATATATAGACAGACAGACGAACAGACGGACAGACAGACAAACAGACAGAAGAGTACCATTTATAGGGTTCCGTTTTTACCCTTTGGGTACGGAACCCTAAAAAGAGCAACCGCCGAGTTTAATACTTGTTATTCTCTGTAGGAACGGCATTCTGAATCAGTCAGTGGTAGATTCAATTGACGATTCAAATGTACATGTAAAAGTTTATTTGACTAAAAAACTTTTCTATTCTATTCTTAATATGCAAACTTTAGCCGCAATATATTCGTTACAAAATACAAACACTAAACTTAGGTAAAGAAAAAAAAATATGGTAGTATTAATAACTATAAAACCTCATGATTCCAATGCACGCGGTTCACATTAATGTTTTATATACGCTTCGTTCTGAGCTAATCCGCGCAAAGCTGTATAAAACTATTCATTAACAACACCGACCGCAAACGTACACCCGGCGGCGTAGTTATCAGGGAAAGCGCATTACCGACGTAAAGCCGGACCTCCACGCACGCACATGCTCGACGAACGAGCGTCATATAAAGCACAAATGCTCGTCGGTATAGTGGCTAGTGTTTGGCTAGGTTTGGATTCGAGTTAAAAAGTTTCCTATCGAAAAATTCACACTCACAGCTCGGAGTTGGTAGTGGTACACCCCCTCGAAGTAAAAATCACTTACAATCAGGTGAGAGCAGCAAGGGCTAACTTGTAGAGTAATAAAAAAGTCAAAGAGCACATAAAGCCAGAGATCTCCGGTCGTATCGGATTGATGTCCTTTCGAACTATGAGGACTAGATAAGAGTGCATGTGTATTTGTGTACTCACTTGGACATTATAATATTTTCTGCGTAATTGGTTAGATGCTTCGATGAGCATCTAATCAATGATGATTTTCTAAAATTCGGTCTATTATATATAAATGAGCATAACAACAATGTTTTATGCTGGATATAATAAACTTCTAGCTTGAAGACCTACGCAAGTTGATGTCTTAAAGCTTCTAAGGTAGATTTTGAAATTGGGGCGGTTGAAGAAGACGTAGCTTCTTCTTCGTAGTATACCGTTAGTTACTCATAGGGTGTGTAGAGCATTAAGGGATTCGTGGCGAAGAAGAGCAACTTTCATGTTATTAGATAGAGCCTCGGAAGAAGCCTCTCTCTAGTTATTATGAGTTCCTAATAATATGACCCTGCCGAGAATCAAAACCGACTCCTCTCACATAGGACCACAGCGCTCACCACTGCGCTATAGAGTTCGTTAGATGCTCGAGTTATCTTAATAACGTCGAGCATGTACGCATGTGGAGGCCCAGGCAAAAAGCATATAAAAACCACGCCCAATTACATACCATTATGCAATATAATCCTTTTTAGGTCGCGTTGGATATATACAGAGCCTTTGATTGGTGAGCCAATAATTTTAACTGTACACCTACTATCACGGAGGCTGTCCGTGTCCATAGGATCAACAGGTAGTTCGATGATATTTTTTTATTCAAAAATAAAGAATTCTGTTTTAGTTTTTTTTTTCAGATGTATGAAGGGTTTAATTGAACCGAAACTGTGTACGTTTTTGTTTTAGTTGGAGGTTTGTTTATGATAAAAATCACAGATTTTAATCTAAGGGTGGGTTCAGGCAGTCGTAAAACATATCGTGTTCTGTATAAATAGATTCTAAATAATAGTATCGTGACATTCAATTCTGAAAGAAAATCTGTCTGTATCTAATCTTTTCCAAAAACTAATACTTCCAAAAAACCGAACGATTCACGAAGTCACGAAGTCCCGGCTTCGAGTCGAGGTCGTGCAAAAAATTAAGTAACTAGGTTTTTTCTGCCAAATCTCAGTAGCAACTAAGTATGGCGTTGTCTCGAATTCCTACGAAATTTGGCAAAAAGCCAGGTCTTACAGCATAAATAAAGGAAACATTCCAAAAACTAAAAAAGTTGGAAATTAAAGGGTGTCCCCATACATACATAGTTGAGCCAATTAAGATAGACCTCTGAGTTGTATGAGCGCTCATACAATTTAGAGGCCTAGCTTAATTAGCACTTTCCCTTTTAAGACAAACTAATGAAAAACAGATTATACTTATACTTCTGGAGTACGGAACCCTCGGTGCACGAGTCTGACTCGCACTTGACCGGTTTTTTTTATAAAAGCTTATATTTGGGACCATTGTCCTACAACCGTTTATAATATGAAGCATGCGAACCACCGAAAATATTTTTCATAATATTTTAAAACGAAACACATTATTTTAAACGGTTCACAATGGCCGAACAAAGCTTCAAACTTGCAAGAGAAAAGGCATTCGTAATGCCACACCATGCCTCAGCTACAAACACATTTATAAACACACAACACAGCTCAATAAATTACATGGTCGCATTATATTTCGTGCAAAACACAAGGGCTACAATATTTTATAAAATGTACAACAGTTTAAATGATAATTTATACTCCATTGTTATTCATTGATGTTATTATATGTATATTTTCCCATTGTTTCAAATCAGAGCATATTTCATACATTTAATGTTTAAAGACGGGGCACAGTGCGCCCAGACTGCTATGCGAGTGGGCACATAATTGTATTATTTAAATGCTAGAAAATCTAGATCTGAATTTATTCAAGCAAATACGAATATGTGGACACAACGTTTATCGGTCTTATGATTTATACAACTTTATTTTTTAACTCCCGACGCAAAAACGACGGGGTGTTATAAGTTTGACGCGTGTGTGTGTGTGTGTGTGTGTGTGTGTGTGTGTGTGTCTGTCTGTTCCCCAGTAGCGCTCAAACGGGTGGACCGATTTGAATGCGGGTTTTTTGTTTGAAAGGTGAATTAGTCGAGAGTGTTCTTAGCTATGTTTGATGAAAATCGATCCAAGATGGCTGCCGCTACAAAATGACGGATTACATATTTTTTCACAACTCCCTTAATATGGGTATCAAATGAAAGGGCTTGACGAGTAGAATAGCATTATTGTAAATACAAGATGGCTGCTGCCACAAAATGGTGGATGTCGGGGGTTTTTAAA
This sequence comes from Melanargia galathea, assembly GCA_920104075.1. NCBI lineage: Eukaryota > Metazoa > Arthropoda > Insecta > Lepidoptera > Nymphalidae > Melanargia > Melanargia galathea. The sequence continues at coordinate 1,301,637 of OV049879.1, forward strand.
ATTTTAATTTATACTTGTTGTTACTATCTAATAATAAAATAATGTGCGCTCGACTGAATTTTGTGGAAAATCTCGAAGGAGGCGGGTATTAGCCAAATACGCAGGAGATATTAAAGTGCACAAATGTGCACGCAAATGTAAGTTTAGTCTCTAATTCTATTATATCACTCTCATAGTTCGATGGGACGCCAAAGCGACATGACCGAAGATAGATCAGGCGCAGTACCAACGGCTTCACGTGCTCTCCGAGACACGGGCTGTATCTTCGTTTCGGGGTGAGAGGTCGACTCCAAACCTAAGACTATACTATCCGTAGCTTAACAAGCTAACTAGACTCTATAGGTATAAAATATTGTAATTCTTTTATTTTTTCAGAAATAAAATAATACTCAAACTGGCAACGTTATAAGCTAGTTTTGTTAGTAATGCTAACCAAGCGCCAATCTGCGCGCACGCTTCCGGAAGTAACAATAATAGCCGTAAACACCGTAAGTAGAGAAGTAGTTCACCAGGTTTTAATAATATTATTATTTTTTTGAAATGCGCATTGTTTAAAAATTATTGCAACCGATCAATTGATCAGTGACCAACCTGTTCAGTAGCAACTAGAATTATTGCGTTTCCATACCTAGACGTAAAGTCTTGCGCCTGGTCTTTCGCGTCGAATTGCCTTCCCCCTGGCACATGAGAGTGAGGAAATAGAGAGTGCACCTGTGGTTTCCCACACATATGTGCACGACAATATTGTCCGTAGCTGACTAGGCTGTGTTGAGCCAATGCCATGGCCCAACACAGCCATGGCCAAATTCAATTCAATTTCGTGCGCGGAAGACTGCACGCAAAATTCATGTGATATATTGAAATGCCATATCTACGAGCGCCATATTGGCGTGGACGGCACGCCGAAGAAAAAAGCTACCCTGGCCTAGCCTAGGGCCTCGGACAAATCTAGCGGAAATAGGCGACCGGAATTCAACGCTCGCAAGTTCGCTTCAGCATTTCGTCATCGTTACATTACAGAGGAATTCCACTCACGAAATTCCGTTGGCGTGCTTGTGTTAGATTTGTCCCAGGCCTTAAAGAGAAGGAAGGAAATGGTTTCAAGGTATTTGTTAACAGGCATAATCTATGTCAAATCTATGTTACCCGAAGCTAGCACAATTCATAAATATTGATGACATAATATAATATATCACAACGATATTCCTACTTCGTTTTTAAACACAATAAATTACAAAAACGAATTAATATAAAGCGAGAAAAAAAAAGGAATTTTCTAAATTGTCTTTCCAAAAAAAGCTTAGATTAAAAAAGATGTTTAACAAATTGCAGGCGACCACCCGCGATCACCTAATTTCGTAAGCGAAAGCGCTCGGAAAGGTATTTCAAGAATTTGTCAATTTGAAGACTGTTAAAATGTTTTCTTAATTACTTTTAAGATGAACGTCCATAACAATGGAACACGAACAGAGAAAACAAAGTTTCGAACCAAGAAATAAAACAAGAACTAAAATTCGTTATAGTATTGCACACACTAGGAATGGAAAAGGAATGTTGGTTTATTGGTTAGCATGTGTCAATAACATACATAATATGTATAATGTAAAGTATATGAAAATAAAACAAAGAAGAAACCACTTCGCTATTTGGTTTTCCAACAGCATTGTGAAAAAATCACACAGCACGCGGTACCTGAAACGATGTTGAATAAAACAGAAAAGTTGTTCTTGTTTATTCTGTTATAGCTTTCGATACACAACCGGCTGAAAATTGTTCGTATTGTTTTCCTGGCTTGTAAATGTGTCGGTGCGTGTAAACACACATCACGCACACACAAACACAAGTGCCCGTTATTTATATTTAAGACTCGGAGGTCGCCGCGTGTCGTCGGCATAATATAATGCAAAGACAAATATAGAAACGCCAGAGATTCGCGGCAATTTTTTTTTAAATTTGATAATGGGTTATGAAGAGTATAATGTACATTTATTTGTATTTTATAAAAGCATTCATATTCATAAACTAGCTGATCCCCGCAACTTCGTTCGCGTAGATATAGGTTTTTATATAGGATCGGATCGGATCCCATAATTCTTTTATGTACCTAAACTAAATGTAGCCTAAGTTACTCTGTATAACATTGAAAGTTCCATTAAAATCGATCCAGCCATTTCGGAGATTAGCTGGAACAAACAGACAGACCGATAAACATAAATTTAAACGCACACCAGTTTAAAATAAGCCGTACGTTCAAAGATCTGGGTCCCAAGTCATTTGGTACCCAGTACTGAGGGTTGTAATGTCTGTCATTTCTAAACTAAAAAAACCTATGACCTTGAAATATTTACGGAACAATACTTAAAGTACTACCTTTCTAACAAAAAAAGAATGAGTTAAATTGAACTACGCGTTAATGAATTACAGCTAAATACACATTTTAATTTTCTTCCCCTCTCCCAAGGGAACCGTGCTGATTTTCGGGATAAAAAGTATCCTATGTCCTACCTTGGAGTATAAACTCAAATCGTACCAAGTTTCATTTGAATCCATTCAGTAGTTTCGGCGTGATGCGCGGCCAAGATACAGACAGACAGACAGACAGACAGACAGACAGACAGACAGACAGACAGACAAAAATGAAAAAAATTGTAGTTTTGGCTTCAGTATCGATTATAGAGTGCCCTCCAATAAAAATTTTCAAAATATCTTCAATGTACAGAATTGGATCTGTTACAGTTTTATTATATTACTAGCTGATCCCCGCGACTTCGTCTGCGTGGATATAGGCTTTTATATAGGATTGGATTGGATCCCATAATCCTTTTTTGTACCTAAACTCCTTATAACATCACCTATCTGCCATTGAAAGTTCGGTCAAAATCGATCCAGCCGTTTCGGAAATTAGCTGGAATAAATAGACAAACATAAATTTAAACGCACACCAGTTTAAAATAAGCCGTACGTTCAAAGATCCGGGTCCCAAGTTATTTGAACCCAATAAATGTCTGTCATTTCTGAACTAAAAGACCTATAACCTTGAAATATTTACGCGACAATACCAAAAGTACTACCTTTCTAACAAAAAAAGAATGAGTTAAATCGAACTACCCGTTAATGAGATACAGCTAAATACACGTTTTAACTTTCATCCCCTCTCCCAAGGGAACCGTGCTGAATTTCGAGATAAAAAGTATCCTATGTCCTATCTCGGAGTATAAACTCAAATCGTATCAAGTTTCATTTGAATCCATTCAGTAGTTTCGGCGTGATGCGCGGCCAAGATACAGACAGACAGACAGACAGACAGACAGACAGACAGACAGACAAAAATGAAAAAAATTACAGTTTTGGCTTCAGTATCGATTATAGAATGCTCTCCAAAAGAAATTTTCAAAATATCTTCAATGTACAGAATTGGATCTGTTACAGTTTTATTATATTATAGATAGAAGATGAACCGTTGTAAGAATTTTATTGCACGGTAAAAAGTAAAATAAATTACCTTGCGCAAAGTCAAATATTATTTGGACAATAATCACACTATAATATTATAAAGGCGAAAGTTCCCGAGGGAATCGTGGATTTCCGGTCCACGTTGCTGCTCCCTTTTCTAACCTTTATACCTACTTTCAAGGAAGTTTGCTACAGTAACTACCTACAGCTGTAGCTATAGATTTCGGTTTTTTCAAAATCCTGTGGTAACTGTGGATTTTTTCAGGATAAACCTATATGTTAAATCAGGGCATAATCTACCTCCATTCCAAATTTCAGGCAAATCGATTCAGGAGTTGCGGCGTTAAAGAGTAACAAGCATACACACATATATACATACACACAAACTTTCACCATTATAATATTAGTGTGATAATATAATATAGGGTGTCAATATTAATAATTCATTTAGTATCTATTAGAGTACAATGTACCAAAGGCGTTGAGATATTTCAATGATCGCCTACGGGGCAATGGGGGTTGGCTGGTCAATATATTATGTAATAGACAAGCAATTCGATCGCTCGATCAAGAGCTCTGAGCTTGCTATGAATCACATTAATATTGCATATCTGGTTAAATTCTCTATGCTTCATAGAAACTCCCTCTGCGTCGTATGGCCTGCTGATGAACCCTTTTATTAACCGACTTCAAAAAAGCAGGTTATGAATTCGACAGTATATAGTATTGTAATTGCAAAATATTCACATAGTTAATTTACAAGGGATTTCAAAAATAAAATACACATAAGTATGTGTTTGTACTATGTATGTTTGTCCACGCATTTTTCGGAAACTATTAATCGGATTGTGATCATTCTTTTTTTATTGGCTTAAGTTTACTTCAACTTAAGGAGCAGTGTAAGTTTCATAAAAATCTGTTCTGTAGTTTTCAAATTATGGATACGTTATTGGTATATATTGAAATCGATTTAATTAGGGTTCTGTACCTCATAAGGTAAAAAAGGAAGCCTTACTTATAAGTCACTCTCTTGTTTGTCTGTATGTCCGTGTGTCACCACCGATTTTCTCAGGAACGGGTGCTCCGAGTAAATTGAAATTTATTTCTTCTTTTGTAACTATCCCGGTTTGAACATTAAATTCAATTATAGAAAGAGAGTAACGTTATTTTATAATTTCTTAACAGCAATGATGGTTAAACATACAAAACGAAAAAGGAGGCAATAAAGAGGGAATGTCTCAATTACCTTATATGTACGCTGTTGCATACAACAACAGTAATTATTGGTTTCAAATAACAGGTGGTCAAGGCAATAATTAATAATAAAAACACCTAAATATGCCGGTGTCCAAGTTATATCTTTGTCATCTCTATTCCAATATGAGAAGGTTCAAAATCGTTCAGTCAACAGATGGTGATACAGCTATAAAGTAAGTAAGAGTGTACACTTTTTGAAATCGAATGATCTGTTTGAATGTCTTTCAATACAGAAAATATAATATTCTTCATCTATCTATATAAAAATCAATGCCACTTTTCGTTGTAATTTTATAACTCAAGAACGGGCTCACCTAACCAAACCAAATGTTTAGGCTTTGTTCTGATTATGTAGTAGATGGTTTATGTGAAGTTTGCACAAAATCGGTCGAGCGGTTCTTCATTTATCACATTTTTTGTAACAAACATATATTGGTCTGTGGGTGTAGCATACACGGTAGGTGGAGCTGATGTCGGCATGTCATCGGGCAGGACAACGTCTGCCAGGTCCACTAATAATTTATGAAACCGCGTGATTTCAACATAATTTAGGTACCTACTATCACTGCCACTCCGTCCGCGTGGATTTAGGGTTTTTAAAAATCGCTTGGGAACTCTATGATTTTCCGGGATAAAAAGTATCCTATGTTCTTTTCCAAAGTCTAGTCTATCTCTGTAATAAATTTCGTCAAAATCGGTTAAGCAGTTTAGTTAGTAAAGCGTAACACACAGACAGTTACTTCCGCATTTATAATATTAGTAAAAGTATAATGTGTATAAAGAATAAAGATACATTTTTAACTGAATAAAATCTATTATAATTAATAATAATAATTGGTGTTCACTAGCAAAATATTAATCTTATTTAATGTTTTGAGTTACAACGACCCGTGCGTATTTTAAACGCGACGCCAATATGGGGAAATGAGAACAAAAAGCAATGAAACGTATCCGTTAAGTATAGACCTACACAAATAAATAAAATTGAAGAAACTGTCCGTTATTTTGAAATAACTGCCTCTTATTATGCTCATAGATACGGTTATTTGAAAGATAGCATAACCAATAATACGTTTAAAAAAAAGTGTTTGTTTGTTTGTACCGCCTAATCTTCCGAGCGGCTGACCCGTCCTCCGATTGTCTAAGAGCTGTATAAATCCGTTACTACAATATCAATTGTGGTGATTGGCTGAATTTACGGTATTATCTTTGCAACAATGCATTTTAGCCAGTAGCGAGAGAGTGTCATGACGAATGACACTGCACTTGTAGCAGCAATCATTTTTAGGGTTCCGTATCCCAAGGGTAACAACGGAGCCCTATTAACGTCACTCTGCAGCTATCTATCTGACTGTCTGTGTGCCGGTCACAGGTCTCTAGCTCGTAGATAAGTTAAAAACCTAGAATTTTGGTATTTAGTGTAGAACATTGACCCAAAACCTAATATTTAATTACAAATTGCATTAAATTAATTTAAAATAAAAGGATCTGAAAGAATTTTTTTTTTCGTATTCTAGCATGTGGGGTACCATTGTTTAGAACTCATTGAGTAGAATATTAGGTAATCCGATTTTGACGGGATTTTTAAACGCATAATTAATTATATACAAAGGAATGAAATTAGGTACTTTTCACCCCGAGAGTGACCACCGGATTTTTAAAGAAACCAAAATACAGACGAACGAAGTCGCGGACAAAATCTAGTGAATTAATATTATGTATCCGGAGTAACCGGAGAGAGCAGATTAAGTTGGAGTTACAGCGAAACCGATCGTATTGGATTACAGGCAACAATAAATAAAGTCTAAAATAATGTTTTATATGTAAGTAAGGGGTATTGTTACAATAATGAGGCTTGCTAAATCACAATATGAGTTTGATTTATATCGGAACGGTCCGTTTGCCGCCTCCATGGGAGGGCTATAAAAATCCTACCGAAATGTAAAGTGTACGAAGGGAAGCTGCTGAGTAAGACACATTCGTATTGTATAAAGCAATGCAGCCCTTAATCCTTGGATGGTAAGAATGCGGATCGCTCGACTCGCGGCTTCGGCTCAGCTGACCTGTTGCTGGGTGTACTCCTCTTAATTGGTCACTTTACGGCGCAAAGAAACACGTAATTCATGAAATTCCAACGCGTAACGCGTAATCCGAGTGTCGGGAAGCACTTAAGCCATTTACAGCCTTTTACCTCATTATGAGTAATCGGTTTTAAATAAGCCCCCCTAGTCAAATTACATTCTATTCTCTTTCTATGATCGTGATTGTTATGAGCTGGGTTTCCCAAAGTTTTTTTTTATCTTAGTTTATTTTAATTTAGAAACAATAATAATCATATAGAGAATGGTTAGCGTTATTTAACATCAGCACGGCTGCGTCGCCGACCCTCAAGCAGTTAACCACGATTTAAAAGTATTGCATCGCCATCTAGTTTGCGATTTTGATACTCGAACATACTCTGCACAATAATACAATTATATAATTTACTAATAATTTATGCATTTTAAATGCCTAATAAAAATCAAGGCGTTTATACTGCAAAAAATGACGCGAAATATATAAATAACTTTGGGAAACACTGCTCTAAAGGGTTAACGATCATAGAAAGAGAATAGATACGAGTAACTTGGCTACGGGGGCAGGTATTATTGGAGCTTGAAATGGATTTTATTCTGACCATTTTTAATCATGCCACTGCCTGTACCTTCTTTCTTCAGATCGTTTGTCATATAGAAGTATAATAGAGCTATTTTCAAAATTAACATTCAAGATATATGTGTACTACCTTGTAAGTGGTTTTCGAGCAAAGTGTATTGAAAAATAAGTTGCGCATTCTAATTACCTTAAGAAATAAGTTTTGTTTTGTCATTTTACTAGATATATATCGACACCGGTCCGCCCCGGCATCGCCCGTAGTAGGTACATATATAGCCTATAGCACTCAAGGATCACTTACATATCCAACGGTGAAAGAATTTTTGAAATCGGTCCAGTAGTTCCTGAGATTAGCGCGTTCAAACAAACAAACTCTTCCGCTTTATTATATTAGTATAGATTAAGGGCCGGTTTCACCACCTTCTGATAACTATCAGATAACTATCTACAACTTTTGTCTTTGTCACTTGTCATAAAGTAAGAAAGTGGTGAAACAGGCTGTAAGTATACGCTAACAGTAAAGAAAAGTGTTGCCTTTGCGATTAGATACGTTGGCAAATAATTCAGTGCATTGCATTAATTTAGAGTGTTTTGTTCGATGCAGTGCCCCCCCCCCCCCCCCCGCGCGTGGTCGGTTAGGATGGAAATGGGGATTAGGACGAGCGACAATAGGCCCATACGTATAAGGATCATTAATAGGCATCTTGCGGTTCAGGGCTACAATTAGCGTATTGTATTATACTCGAGGCGCCCACCTCTAGCGCGTCACTAATTATTACGAGGACCGAAGCCCGCACGGCTAACAAGGTAGGAACAATGCGGGCGCACGCCATCCATCGCCGGCCATGTATCTATCAACAAGAGATTTACCGGTACACGGGCAGCGACCTAATCAGATTTACGAACTAATCTGGCAGCGCTTCACCGAGGAAATTCATTAATATCCTGCCTCAGTTGAAAACAGATGAAAAAGTAGCCGCTAGTAGGAGGATGCGCTGGGGTCACGTGGGTCGGCGCGCGGCGGTTTTTTCTTTTAATAAATTCCTAAATGAAAAGCTATGGACGTTACCTACTGTTGGTGAAAACTTATTATGCCACTAAGTTCGATGGTGAAACGAAGGCTAAAATTAGGGCTAAATTGATACCTAAGTGTCTTTTGGGACGACGATTTTTTAGATTGATGAAAACTGTGAATAAATTGAATTACACAAGCATAAAATATAGATTGAAATTGTGAAAAATTAAAGGAGACAGAAAAAATATATGAAATTATCAGCAACGAATTTTTCTTGTTCGTAACTCAAAAAATATTGCGTTAGGTATAGATATACTAAATACATAATATTATTAATAAATAGCCACAAATTGCACTACAATGAGTCGCTGTTATTAAAAATATCACCGTACAATGTAAAGTTCAGTACAGTACAGATAGTATAAGTAATAAGTATAATATTATATAACAATTCAGATAAATAGATTGCCCGATTAAATAATCATCTAAATAAAACGCAGCCTGCCCCGTACAGCGTCCACTAAGCGAGATTGAATTTACATTGGAATAGAAGGACAAAATAATATCCGGTTCGGGACGAAGGCAGCAATTGATGTGAATGTTGACGGAGGTAAATATAGTGAAGAGGTAACTGACAAACATTTTCATTAGGACCCTATTTAGGGAATTAAACGGCCGCCGGCAGTTTCGGAATGTTCCGATGTCCAGTTTGATTCCAACTGCATTTAAGTCTAATTCAAAACTAATTTTAATCAAGAGAGGAAACTAATATTGATACCTACTAACTGAAATACCAATGAATTAATCTATGAACGTTGGAGAGCCAAATATCTGAAAATTAAGTCTCTTCAATTGCAAATGTTTGAACTGCTCAAAGGACTCTTAGTAGGAAGTAGGTATCTCTCCTTTACCGTTGGACGTCCTTATACCGTTCCGCAATTTAATTACAATCAGAATTTCTCGTTGCTCTAGTAGCTAGCTTCAGCTGACGATGAGTTCCCGTGTTCGAGTCCCGGTCGGGCCAAACATGGATGCATACAAAGCATTCTCAGTAGCAACTAGCAGCCCGGTATGGGAAAGTTAGTGGTGTTACAACCCCGTGCCTCGGAGAGCAAGTAAAGTTGTCTTTAGTTAGCCAAAATTCAGTCAGGAGGACATTATTATTATTTTAACAATGACGCGCTGCCATGACCAGTTTGTTCTGTATTTTGATGTAGAAAAGTGATGTGTCACTACTACGACGGAATATAATATAACGCAAAACTTTAATAAATTCATGATCATGAATTGGGCGCCAGATTAAATTCAATAAGGTCAGTACATTTGCAATTTTTTTCGGTCTACGCATACTGTTCCTATCAGTTGGAGAACATCCAAGAGATAGGGATAGTGTGACAGACAATCCAACATCTCTTTTCTATCTCAAAGCTCGCCTACTAGTTCGCCTCTAAAAATTATATTTTATTTGGTATTGTAAAAACGGTTCCAAAGTCGAGCATGCATCGGAATCGGTCGGGAAATCGAGAAACGACTATCGAGCTCGTGTAAATTGCTCGGTTGGACGTTTTTCCATTGGTCGTCGGGGTTCCGGCACGGCATAAGGCCAGGATTCCACCAAGGCGGAGATGAGACGAGCGGAGCGGAGATGGGTTTTAAACAACCAGTTAAAAAATCAAAGAATTACGTTATTCCCACATCTCGTCTGCGTTCAGCTTCAGTGGTTACCAATTAGCGAAGATGTATCATATTTGTATAGCGCGATCAACGCTCACCGCACACAGCTCAGTTTCACTGTCAGCACCCAATATCTCCGCTCTAGTCAAGTCAATACGTATCACCGCATATCTCCACTCTAGTCTAGCCAGTACGTATCACCGCATATCTCCAATCTAGTCTAGCCAGCAAGTATCACCGCATATCTCCACTCTAGTCTAGCCAGTACGTATCACCGCATATCTCCACTCTAGTCTAGCCAGTACGTATCACCGCATATCTCCAATCTAGTCTAGCCAGCAAGTATCACCGCATATCTCCACTCTAGTCTAGCCAGTACGTATCACCGCATATCTCCAATCTAGTCTAGCCAGCAAGTATCACCGCATATCTCCACTCTAGTCTAGCCAGCACGTATCACCGCATATCTCCACTCTAATCTAACCAGTACCTATCACTGCATATCTCCACTCTAGCCAGTACGCATCACCGCATATCTTCACTCTAGTTTAGCCAGTACGTATCACCGCATATCTCCACTCTAGTCTAGCCAGTACGCATCTCCGCACAGCTTCGGTGGATATACCCCAACATCAAAAAACTAAACACCTTTTCTCGTCTCCGCTTCGGATATCTCCGCTCTAATGGAGTCCGGGCCTAATGCTGGGGCTTTATTAGCGTGCTACCGCGACTATTCGCGTTGTCGCGACATGTGTGGCCGGATAGTTCGTCGCATCGCGGTGTATTCGGGCGCAGACGATTGTTCATCGCAGCAATGTCGTAAACGGGCGCACATCAAAGGGTTTTGTCGCGTAGTTTTGTAGTTTTGTAGTTGACTGCGAAGACATGCACATCGCGCTTACGTGTAGACGATGTTTTTTGGCGCGACAACGCGAGATGAGAATTCGCCCGCTAATTAAGTACCAACTGCTCCAACTAATAATGCAGGGGAAGATAAAAGGAAGAAAACCCCCTGGAAGAAGACGAACCACATGGCTTAAAATCTCAGAACGTGGTTCGGATTAAGCTCCAGATCCTTGTTCCGTGCAGATGTCTGTAAGATCCAAATTACCAAAATGATAGCCAACTTCCGGTAGGAGATGGCACCGCAAGAAGAAAAATAATGAAGCCCCAGAATAAGTGAGGGCAAGAGTATATGAACATCCACCGTCGACGTGGAGTAGAAAAGCGCGTCATATAGTTGTCACCGTTTGTCTTAACTTTTGCCGTGACGTCGCGACGCCGGCCAATGGAAAAACGAGCTGTTCGACGCCGCGCCATATTAAAAGGTGTCCGAATCTCAAATTGCGATGCCATTACGCAGGGCTTTGAAAAAACTTCGCCTATTTTTTCACCACGTTCAAAAGCTCTGTATCATCGTGAAAGGATTTAAAAGAGCAACGAGGAGGCCGAATATCCGTACCTAGTACCTACCTACTGCAAATCCATAATATTTTTGATGCCATCTAAAAATATGATGACCTCATCAATTTATTATTTACAAAATACGATACATGCGTCAAATTAAATTTTAAATCATCGTATTATTTATGTTGATCTTCTGCGTTTCGAGGCTATACTACAAACGAAGTTAAAATTGAAAATTTAACGCAGTGTACCTACCTACCTATTTTTTTGTACTTTTTTTTTTGATTAAATAAATTAAAAAAAATTATTAGGCTATTATTATTTAGTTGTATCTGTGTTATGAATTTGATTTGTAACTACGAAAACCAATATAACAGAACAGACAAGTTTATTCAAATAAACTTTTACAAGTGCTTTCGAATCGTCAATAATGGAATTTACCACTGGCTAGGAAGCTAGGCGGGCGCTCTTCTGATGCAATAACTCTAGGAATATGATAAGAAAACAGACATCCAATATTCTGAATACTTCAATTTCTATGAAAAACTCAGACCATTATTAAAAAAAAAAAAAACGATCACAAAGAATCGGTACTAAAATATCGTTTTTAAAAGTAACTAGATTCATAACAAATTTTTCGTACACTTTTTGTCTTTCCTCTATTTTAAACTATTTAGATACTTAAGTAAGTTTCATTTAGGAGATAATATAATATTTTGGTTTATTGATATTAATTACCTAATTATGGTATGATTAAGCATGTCAACCTCCACATAAACTCTTAAGGGTTTCAAGAGAAGAAACAAAATATAAATATTAAGTACCTAAAAAAAAAATTAGATGGCCAAAGGTCGGAACTGTAAATAAATAATTGATAGCATTAGATATAATAGAACAGTTGAGTTTGAACTCATTTCTTTAGTTCTCATGATATTTTTTTTAATATTCTATGCACGTGATTACATGTGCATGATAATGTAGATGGATGATCTATCAGTAGAACTCCCTATTGAAAACGGTAGAACAGAAAATGCAAAGCTAAGAGCGGTAGAGAGGCAACCAAGGAAGAGTCTGGGCCCATAACCTATTGCAAGTAAACTAGAAACCCATTCATATAATATATGCACGAATGTTACGAAAATAACACCAAACGAACTTTGAAAGACAACAGAAAAAACTATACACAAAATATGTTACGAGATCATATTAAATCATCTACAACGCAATCAATCTATCAATCTACGCTTTCACTTTGGCCGCAAGAAAAAGGGTGAATTCGTATTTCGCCAGCGGCGTTCGCGGACGATGAGCGGTGAGCTAGAAAAAAAATCAACCAATACGATAAACGCTCGAGGCTCTAAATAAATTTTGAGAAGATATAAATAAATAAACGAATCTTATTGGTTGAACACTTTCTAGGTCAACGCTTACGTCTGTTGGATAGCCACCCTCGGTAGGTTTTCATAGACACATTTTTATATAGCAGTATTTATACATATAAATAGATCTCCCATCAACCCTTCTACAAAGTTGTATTGCTATATAAAGCGTGGCGAGTATCCCTCTCTCCTATGAGAGAGGAGGCCTGTACCCAGCAGTGGGACGTTAAATGGGACGACAATCTGACACGAGCGGAGACAGCTCAAGAGCAGTGCAAGATCGACGGCATTACGCCCTATTCGAGGCACCGAAACAGCCAACTCTCCAACTCCGGACTCCTACTGAGAATTTCTTAACAGAGAACCTCCGACCGTGGACTCATTTCTGAGACATCATGATCTGATCATCATGAACCCAGCTATTCATTAGACCAGCGGCAGACAGTCAGTTAATATAGAGTATATGGTAATTCCATAATTGATTGGTAATTTCGCATGCCGCAGGCGATTAACCGCCGATTTCCATATGCACGGACAAGACATAATTAGGACTTAGCTTCTACTTACCAGAAGCCGGGCGTCTTAGTTAAGTTAGTCTTCGCAGAAAAAAGCTACGAAGGAAAAGTAGAACATTCATAACATCTCTCCATCATTAGATCCTGACCTGATGACTTTGGGACCATCAAGTAGGTATACCCTTCAAACAAAAGAAGAATTTTCCAAATCGGTCCAGGAGTCTTTCAGTAATCGGAGAAGATATAGAAAAAAAAAGATCCCGTCGTTTTTGCGTCGGGGGTTAAAAACAAAAGAAGCCACATAAGTACAATAATAATATTTAATACAATGGCTTATTGGCAATGGTGTGACGACACCGGTGGTATATTTACATAGCAATTAAGTTAGACACAAACTGTTTAACATATTATGTAAAATTTCACACCAATAATCAAATTCAAAGCTTAATTTAAACAATATTGACGTCGCAATTTAATACGCTGGCGTTATTTTGCGGATGTTCATGATACACAATGGAAAAACATACTTATTTTGATTTAATCCTCCAAAACAGATAAATCCATGAACAAAGTGCAGCGTAAGCTGTGCACCACCCGCCCTTCTGCTAGACATGCAGGAAAAACAAGCAAACAAGTAATATACACCACCATCACACATAACATCATACAAAGGCTATTTGTTCGGCAGATTATGGCAAAATAAATTTGTTTTTCATTGTATAGAGTCTGATACACAATTTGCTTTCGTAGGCGGCAGGTATAATCGCGTAACAAGAGGGGCGCTGTTATATTAAAAGCTGCTTTCCGGAGCGGCGCCGCGCGTCGCAAAAACTTTCACCGAACGGCCGTAGCTCATTAGAATTCAAGAATTTCAATTTACATCAAGAAAGTGGTGAGTTAACAAATCGCCTTTTCATACGTATGGTATACGAAACAATCCCGCTTGTTTTTTGTGAGCCCTGTTATGGGTGATTATCGATTTTCGTTTTAATTTCGCGGTTTTGAAAAAAAAAATTTTTTTGCTTTTTATTATTATTTTTTGTATATACACTTATAGATTACAGTATGAGAAAAAATTACATGTACAAGGCCTCTTCGTAACTCTAGCAGTTTTCCGGAAAATTAATGGAGTGTAATGAACCAGTGGAAAAAATGAAAATCACTTGGAGTGTAATGACCTATCGTCGGATAAAAATGAATTCAGAAGCTTTTTAGTAGCCCATCTTTGATTATTTTATGAAATAATGAATAATTATATGAAAAAAACGAATAAAATTGAAATAAAATCTAAACTTTGAGTTTGGATTAACAGTAAACAAGCATAATAATTTTAAATAAATTAAATAAATAATTTTAGATTTTACGAGGCTGGTCTTGCAGAAATTTTACGTCTCAATCTTTGTTAAACCGAGTAAAGTAGTCACCTTGTCTGAGGAGATAGGTTTGACAATAATTTGATTGGTTTCTGTAATTTCAGGTGAAATATTTCCAGTTTAATTCTCTTTTTGAGGAACTTCAGGGGTATCGTTGACCAATACTTATCTCTTTAACTTTATTTTGCCCCTTCTTTTTTTTCTTATATTTCAAAGAGTTTTTTTTCTGTTCATGTTGTGCTCAAGCGGACATTTCAATGATGCTGCGAATCTTTTTCTGTTTTTTTCTTAAAAGGTAATTTTTTGCTATTTTTATTTTTTAATTTTAATAATTCCTGAATTGTTTATTTAATTTCTCTTAATTTTGGCGTTTTCTGGCTCTATCTTTAGCTAACTTTTCTTCTTTTGTAAGTTTTTTCTTTGTTTTACTCATGTCTACTTGTTTTTTTGGAACGGAATGGATATAAATGAACTGGAAACAAATGACCAAATCGACTTTAAATTTAAAATACTCGAGATACGTGAATGCATAAAATCTCCGAAATAAAACTCTGAATAGAAACAAAACATAAATCCTAGTACTAAATCTAGAAAAAATTAAAAAAATTAAGTCACGTTGAAAATCGATGGAACGTAATGAACTCTACCGCGTGACAAAATACTTCTGACTACTCGCGAATGCAATTTTTTTGTGTTAATTGAAAGATCACCATACTATAACAGAACATCAGCGGCACTAACTGAGACGCCGGATACGCAGGAGGGTAAATCGTTGCTGTACACGTTTGAACACGTCGTGAAGTAGCGATTCCATTACCAGAGAACGTAATGACCGTTTTCGATTGACAAAATTAAAAGTTGGATTATTTCAGGGTTAGAATGGCTTTATAAATTACAAAGGGTAAACAGTCTAATCTTTTAACATTGTTTAATTTGAAAAACAAATTAACTAATTCGTTTGATGCACACGAAGTGAGTAAAAAAATATGTAATTCAATAGATGGGCATTTGCACACGGAGATAAATGACTTTTTCACAGGATTTTCCTAATTTTCTTTTTACCCTGAGCATTCAGCCCTTTTGTAATAGGATGCCTTCTTGCATCGTTTGTGTCTTAACAAGATAATCAAAACCATTTTTTCCGTAATAGATAAAACATAGTGATTTTAGCCTTTGCAAGGTGTTTCGAACGAAAATCGATAACCACCCTTATGCCGCTTGATGTAATGTTAAGCCACCTCTCCATAGTCCATACCTCGTCCAGTGTGTATCTGCATTGGCTTGACGAGAACGTTTCACAAAGTTGGACTTTTCGTTCGCATGAGTATACGATTTTTTTTTAATTGCTAGTAGTCGATTATTCACAGCTAATGGTGCAGGTGATGCGTCCACAACTCCACAAATTCAACTTTGTTTGAATTAATGCAAAGCTCGGGTCAGCTTGAAGTGGATTCCGCGCGGGATGTGAGACGAAGGCGACAATTTGGACACGTCCAAGTTCGTTGACGCAATCGGCGCGAGTGAATCGCTTCCCATTTCCCGCGCGGAATTCACTTCAGTTTGAACTTTGAACTTCGAGAAACTTCGTGTTATACGCATGTGAAGACGCATAAGGTTTTGTACCTTCACAATAGTGGGCAGTTTTTATGTACGATGCTCTTGTGAATTGTTCGGAAAGGAAACACCTACGAACGTGTAGTAATCATAAGTAATTCTCGTAGAGCCTCTCACCCCGTCAGAGGGTCGGTGCCGGAGGCAGATAGGGTTGCCTCTTGAACCTCAGTTCATTACAAAAACTTAAGTACTATAAGAATAATTAATAACATTATATTATGTTCTAGCACATGTACGATGTAATCGCTCGCTCGGCATGCGTTACCTACTCTATAACAAAATTAGTGTTCAGTCAAGGGTACATTAATGAGTTCCAAAATGCGGCGCGCTATATAATTTATGTGTTAAATTAAAAAGTAGCGGTATTACAATCGTGCCATGAAAAAAAACTTTTGCTCGAAAACAAATCTTTATGGTAGGAAAAAATATTCAAATGCTTGTCGCACATTACCTATTTTACACGCACCGCATGCGCTAAGTAATTGCAGTTAGAAACGTGGCTAATTCTGAATATCCTGGGGAAGTTATTTCAAATAGTTCCTTCGGAGCAGGAAACTTTATGACGTCATTTCCATTTCAATTACCTCTGCTTGAATGTGTTGCCAGTGTTTACAATTAATTTGTTGTCTCCCAATGCCGGTAAAGACGTTTCCCATCAACATAATATACCTAATAGAAATATATTTCTAATAGAAATATATTTCCATGTATATAATATATTTCTAATAGAAATATATTTCCATGATTTAGAAATTAATGCCTTTTATTAAGGTTATACAGTTATTTAAAAACTAATACACCCATTTTTAAAATCTCTGTCTGTCTGCCTAATCTAATTTTCGAAACAATTGAACATATTTTGATGGGACTTTTACAGGCAACCCGGTAAAATAAATAGTTTCCTGCGTGAGTTTAAAATACACAAAATTTTCAAATTCTTAACACATGCAATCGGATAAGTCGCTGTCAAAAGCTTCTGCTGCTCTCACTAGCATTTTTGCACGATAAGTCTACGCCAAGTGATGATATTATTTTGATTTTACTGGAGAAAGGTTTTTACGGATCTGAAGTACGTAGACTATAGATACGGCAACACTTTTTTCCATCCAAACATGCCCGAAAGGAGGCGCCACGCTCTCTTTTGATCCTCTGCTGAGCTCCTTCTTTAGTTCGCGTTCAAATGCACATTAAATTACATATTATTTTACTAACTTATTCCGCTGCTCACCAACGCGAGGCACGTAGCAATTGCAACAATTCTTTTTACGTTGGATGATAAAAAATATGTAAATGAAAAATGTTTATTTAACAACTCTAACAGTTTACACACTAAGTAATCCTGTATCATGAGATCATATATAGCATTTAACAATGTCTATTTAAACTCAGGGTAGGTATATCACTGTGGCTCTATGAACGTCATCGTATGTACGAAAAAAGAATACGCTCGGTTTCATTTCATTTATCGAACAAGTGGTATCTGGCCCTACTACTTGGTTATATTCAATATGCGTAGTGCGGTCGCGTATGCGATGCTTTGTAATGTGCGGTCAGCTTTATTATATAAAACTATTGTCGACATGCAATTACGTGTACAGTTGAGCAATAATAGAGATGTTTACACAATTCCCCTAGCAGAAGTTATATGGAAAAATTAACTGAAAGCATCTCACCTTATCTTGCTGTTCAGATTTAACCGAGTTATATTTTTGAATATTAGATGTTATCTGGCTCGTTACAAATGTTGCCTTTATAATTTCGCATGTAATTAACTTGTAGTGGTATAATTCGACGTGTTACACATAAATTGTAATAACAATTTAAATACCTCGCGGGGTTATCGTTAAGACACTTTATATATTGATATCACAGATTGATATGAAACTTTAATCAGTTGTATGGCAAGAGGAAGTTGCAGTAATATTCTTTATTTGATACTCAATGCCATATAACGGGATAGAAATCAACAATAAATAAAATTGGTTAAACAAAAGAGAACGTAGATAAATAGAAAAGGAAATAAAAGAAAAAATTACTGCCGCGCCCGTAGTAAGTTTTCCTATCGAAAAACTAAATTCGATATGATTTCTCCATTTTAGACGGAAATATTGATATAACTACCTAAATATTCTACCAAATCTCGATTACATTAGCTCACGTATGATTTTAGAGTAACCAACTTTTATTTACGTGCGTGTGGATTTTGGCTTTTTGAAAATCCATCGGGAACTTCTTGATTTTCCGTGAAAAAATTGTTTAGATTACTCCATGCATACATCTCTATCTATCCATAAAAGTCAAGTCAAAATCGGTTCAGTCGTTTCGAAAACGTGATGTAGTGGAATTTATATCAAATCATTATCGTGGTTACAGTTGAACAAGACAGTTCAACTGATACATGTCCCACGCCGGTATTCACGCGGAATCGTAGTAGGTACCCTAAATCGTTTCCCGGTATGACTTTGGCAATAGAATGGTAACTATTCTATTGCCATATACACTTATCTAGTGGTTATTACTCTGAGTAGGTAGGTGGTAAATTATGTAATTAATATTACGGTAAAAGGTTGAGTGTATTATGGTTACCTAAAATCTACACTAAAGTAGAACGTCTCGAACGAAGTAAAGTAAAGTCCTTAAGAGGAAATTGAACATACATTTATTTAGTAATACTGCTGTTTGTTCAATAAGTAGGTACTTGTTTAGGTTATTTTATTTTATTTGTTTTATTTTTCTTCTTTTTTATTGCACTTAATTGCACAATTAAATTAAGAAATTGCGCACTAAGTTACAGTCACTTCTTCATAACTCCTGCGTAATCCTGGCGTATTCATTGGCTTGGCATTCGGAATTCAAACGTTCAAAACTACGACGCAGTTTTACTTCTGAAGTGCCTGTCCTAGTAATATACACATAAGTCAATGTGTGTCCAATAAATTAAACCTAGAGCCCCTGCTCGTGATATAAACGGATCGGATGCGCGCGAACTGTCATCGCGTACAAAGGCGCTATAGCTTTTTTAAAATTAAAGTTCTTCTTAGTTTGTAGTTTTAGTTATTGCTTAAACGATAGAATTCGAACGGGGAGTGGCGGCAACCCTCCAAGGGGGTGTAATGGCGGCTATCGCATACTTGATGTTATCATAATGATTATTAACATGTGAAACGCCGCGCCGTACCAGGCACCGCCGCATCGCGCCCCAGATATGTTTGACATCACTCAGTTATTTTAATACAAGCAATTAGAGGTTTCGCGCTCTATCGCAAAGTTTTCGATTAGCCTGTGGTTGTCTTTAAGTGGATTTTAAATTGCCAGCGAATCGATCGCGACTTCTTTCACGAAAATCGTCCGTATTTCGTGGAAATAGTTTAACGCGAAAGCGAAATTCGCTCGCATTTATGAGGGTAGTTATGATCGATCGAAGATAATAAATTTACATGAATATTATAAGTATACCTAGGGACTGATCCAAATGAAATGACAGTATTTTATTGGACGATACGAATGTAATTTATGTGGGTACTTATTTTACTCTATTTTCAAAACCCATCATTTTTTTTGGAACAGAAAAAGTTTGAAGAAAAGAAAAATGATTCATAGTATTAAGTGTAACGTTTGTTGCGAAATTAGCTTGAATTTTAGCAATTTATATAATTTTCGAGTTTGAAGGCGGCAGCGGCGGCGTGAGAGAGTTTTAATAGCCAGATAAAATTTGCCCGAGCTCCGTTAACTTGATTTCGTTCATTATATGTAAATATAACTAGCTACGTGTACACGCGCCCAACCCAGGAACGCTAAAAGCTTTCCTCTCGGCGAATCGTTTCATTCGCTAATAACTCACGTATTACATAGTTGGTTACATCAGTTTAATACATTGCCTCGTTGGTCTATAGTGGATGGTTTATTCTGCTACAGAACATGAAGTCTCTAGTTCTAGTTAACGTGTAGAATTGTAAGCATCATTCCGAACCAGTGGTAGATTCATTTGTCGATTCAAAAGTACTTGTAAAAGTTTATTTGAATAAAAAACTTTTCTATTCTATTCTATTCTATTCTAGTTGCAAATCTGGCGAAAGATATTTTGGGTCTTTCTGTCAAGCTGCAATCTACGGTAACAGCCCGAAATTGGAAATAATAAGAACAGGGTTATTTAGTCGTACCATGCTGCATCAAGTTAGCTATTAGAGCCAGCTATAACGGAATAAACTCTCGAAAACGAAAACAGATGATAGTACTGATAAGATACTATAAAAAACGTGAAAAAAAAATAGTTTTTGCAAAACAAAAAATGCATTTTTTATGCAATGCCAGTTTTGGGGGGTTAAACCGAAATGTAATTGCAAAAAAAATATTTCCTGTATTTTTTAAAGTTCGTAAAGTATTTCAAATAAAATCAACTGACGCTGGAGGTCAACGAACGTTGTGTGACCTATTTACATACCATTGGGTACCTACAAACACGCGCGCGCGCGCCAAGGCCGATATCTATCCTATAAGATTGTGTTTAGATAGTATAATAATAGCGCTAAGACAGACATACAAAAAACTTAGAAACAAGTGTTTGCGTTCCGCTGTCATTCAAATAAGCGTATTATGATCTAAATAAAAGGCATTTATTTCGAAATTCACAGACAGAAAATTTTAATTCTTTGTATTTTGATACACATTACTCGCATCATTCTCGCGTGTAGCGTGCATTGTGGTAAATGGTATCCTTTGGGAATGCGAACTCTCAGCGTCAAGCGACTCTGTACTTCGTTTAATATTTTGCAAGCAAGCTTGAATGTGTAATAAATAAAATATTCTCTTCATAATATGATTTCTCTCTACTTTTAAAAGAGTTGGAATCTGCTGTGCATATCTTTCTCGAAATTAAACTAAGCATGAAGGTGGTGTGTCTCAGATATAGGTATATAGTATACTAGAGGGCCCGGTGAACTTCGTATCATCAACCTATGTCTATAAAAGTAATTTTAGCTGGAGCTGTTCTTCCAGTCTATGTAGATACAATATAAATTCATAATGGAAAGTTCCCAAATCCCCATAGTTTAGGTGGGCAGTACCCTGGAAGTAAGTCGGATTTGAAAAATTCTTTTGCATTTGATGTATACAAGCGGCGCAGGAGCGCGAAGATTGGAAGTCTCGACAAGAGACCTAAGTCCAAGTCCAAGCATCAGCAGTAGCAAGTCCACCAGCAGACCTAAGACATAATCTTAACTCTGCTAGTGGACTACGGTTAGCAATGAAGATGCCGGTTACTTTCATAAATTTCAATAGTTTGTCTGAATTTTTAAAACTAGTAGTACAGACGTTTCATTATTTTATTCATAGCTACTATAGAGGCAGAAACAAATGTGGCTAATTCTGTTGTACACAATCTCTAAACTTAAACTAAATTGGCAAGTTTAGAAATAGTGCTATCCTTTTCCGCATTAAACATTATGAAAGAGATAGCAATATATTTAGCTCTGTCATTTTAGTTTAGGTTTAGAGATTGTGTACAACAGAATTAGCCACAATGTGGGCGATTCTGTTGTACACAATCTCTAAATCTAAACTAAAATGACAGGTCTAAATATATTCCTGTCTCTTTCACAATCCTCCCTGCTGAAGGGGATAGCACTATTTTTAAACCTGTCATTTTAGTTTATATTTAGAGATTGTGTACAACAGAATCGGCCACAATGTCTTTGTTAACGTCCCTCTGGTCTTCGTACAGCGTCTGGGGTTTCCGGTTCTGAAATCCGCATTCTGAGCATAAACAAGACACTTTACATGATGCTACACAGGCACGATTGACCTTACCGTGTTGCCCGAACGACAGGCCACTCGATATTCCAGAACGTAATCTAGACACAGAGTTCGCAAATACTCAATCCTCAAATAGGCTTTGCCCGTCTTACGAATACAATTGAGTCAAATCAGTATTCAAAGTCGACCGCACGACACAGATGGGTGTCCGAATTCAGTTAACTGTCACTCCGTGCCGTCCCGTCTCCGAGGACCCGTCTTAATGGGGGTTCCTTTACATCAGATAAGACGGACGGATCTGTGTAGTACTATGCCCCATTTCTGTTTATATTTTATACAATACTAGCGGACCCGGCAGACGTCGTCCTGCCCGCTATTAGCGCCACCTACCGGGTCCAACTTTTCTACTTATAAACCTTCCTCTTGAATCACTCTATCTATAAAAAAAACCGCATCAAAATCCGTTGCGTAGTTTTAAAGATTTAAGCATACATAGGGACATAGGGACATAGGGATATAGGGACAGAGAAAGCGACTTTGTTTTATACTATGTAGTGATTAGGTATAGTTATTGTTTTATTTATGAATTTATTTTATAAATAAATAAATATTTATTTAAAACAACTGAGGCTCATTGTGTTAGTAAATTACAATCTTATAGCTAATGTTAGTAGCTTATAAATAATAAATTATAAATTAACTTAAGTTTGCGGCCTCACCAATACTTGTATAGTGTGTTCAAGCATTAGTGAGTCCATCTTACTCGCGAAAACTTTTAGGACGCTGTTCGAGCTTGCTCGCCACCTCGATGACGATTTCTTTCGCATTATCGCGAAGAAATCGTCAGTTCGCTCATTCGCGAATATGCTTGATGCGCAACAAAACCGCGGTTTTTATGTATGAATATTGAATACATTATACATTATAATTTTTATACTAACAATAAGCAAGAGAAACAATTAATATACCTACACTAAACTACTAGATATACTTATCTACGCCTAATTCACTTTTGAGGTGTTGGAATTGACTTCTATATTCCTGTTTATAATATTATAGTACGTTTGATTATCATATAATATGTAAAACTAGCTTCTGCCCACGGCCTCGCCCGCGTGATTTTCAGTTTTTCACAAATCCCGAGGGATCGTGGACTTCCGGTTCCCTTTCCCGCTCCCTTTTCCAACCTTTATACCTACTTTCAAGGAAATTTCTTATAGTAATCATCTACCTATAGCTGTAGCAATAGATATCGTGGGAACTGTAGATTTTTCCAGGATAAATAGCTAGCCTATGTGTTAAGTCAGGGCATAATCTATCTCCATTCAAAATTTTAGCCAAATCGGTTGAGTAGTTGCGGCGTTAAAAAGTAACAAACATACATACATACACACATACACACACACACACACAAACTTTCGCCTTTATAATATTAGTGTGATGACAGCTGATTCCTGGATCGATTCAAAGCGCGGCGCCGAAAATACTGGGAACTAAATTTGACATAATATTTTTTAAACAGTGGAAATGTTATCACAATTCACATTAGACCCGTCGTTGAGACTCATAAAAAGAAGTCGACTTGTGTATTAGTAGGCCAGGCGCACTCCACTTTGTAGGCATGCCGTTACAAGTACCTAGCGCGCTCAATAACCCTTACTAAGTCGGAAGGAATAAGAGCTACGCGCAAAAAAGAGACGCAGAGTCAAGGTTAATTAATATAATGGTAGGTAGTTAGCGCTACGAAGACCTGAATTGCACTAGTGTGTCGTAACTCAAGAGTTGCTATTTATTTAAATGATTTTACGGAGTGAATCTTCTGTACCTTGTAGGTATAATGTGTTCCTATTCTGTGGTATTAGTTCATTTATTATTAGGTATCTAGCGTATTGTATAGAACTATTGTGCAGGACAAATTGAGAGAATTTTGTGTCGCTATAAAAATTTCATAGAATACCGTCTTGCAAACTTATTTTGTAAGTGGTTCTGTTTTCTCATAACCGTTCTGAGCTCGAGAGGATTTCTCGCGAAGAGAAATTATAAGCTTCTTTCGCAAACAATGATGAAATGAAAAGTATAGGTAGGTACTACTCGACAGCAAATAAATCGAAATAGATCAGTTTATTTTTACCCGACTGGGTATATGTGTTCACCTGTGTGTATGTATGTATGTCCATTCCTATGTCCGCTTGTAACTAATCAACGGCTCAACGGATTTTGATAAATGATACGTCATTAGATTTGTCTCAATGACGCGAGTGTTATAGGGCACCTAAATTTAAAAAAAAATCAAAATGGCGGACTTTATGCGCTTTAATGTGCGAGCTGAAAAAAATTTTTTCTTCAAGACCCTCGAGTGGGGTATCAAAATAAAGGGCTTTAAAAGGCGAGTACGAAAATGTATACAATCTATATGTTTTAAATCAATTTGGAGTGACAAATCATGAAAAACAAAATAAATAAACACTACACTGTAAGTGGTACGGTGGTAGTTTATTAATTTTTTAGTTCGTTTTTTAGCATGGCAGTCGGGTTTTTTTAATTTTTAAATTATAGCTTGTTTACAGAAAATGGTACAATTACGATTTCAAACAGATTTTTAACGGACTAATATGTAAGGTTGATATATTACTTTACTTTATACAAGGTTGATATCTAAGGTTGATTGAGGTTTTAAAATTAAAATGGTATTGAAATCGCCCTCAATTTTTTTATAAAATCCAAAAAATATACAATTTGTTACTCTGTGGAGACAATATTATAAAAGGTTTAAAAAAATCTATGGCAAAAGCTTCGATATTCATATGATCCATGTAGGTATTTTATGCTACGGTGTTCTAGCATTTTTGCGTAACTTATATTATGAGTTTGCTAAGGAATTCAGGATAATTCCAAATTCATTTGATGTTGAAATCAATCTCATCAATTTTGCAAGTCATTGAAAATATTATGTTTGACACCATAATATGTTAACATAGTTTTCTATGAAAGATACGCAACATGTTTCGATTTTTTTTCTGCCTAGAGCATCATAAAGGAGGAAGTCACTGTCACAGATATAATTCTATTCATAAACTAAAAAGCTTAAGCGTTCATTAACTTTTTGACAAAACTTATTGCTTCGTTGAAAAAAAAATCTAAAACATTTTCTATAACGCACAGAAAACTGGTTATTTAGTAGATACTGCGGATGAGTCAACAAATGCAACAAGTAACCTAGAGGGGGTGGGGTATAATTTCTCTTAGCAAGTAACAGATTTAAAAATTAGAAATAATAACGAAGAACTAGCTCACGTATAAGTAAATATCAAACACGTTAAGAATTCTTAAGGAATTCAAACATCTCGGCACCCACTTTCGAGGCGTTAATAAAACATAACCAGCGTACTAAAAGGTTTGCCCTCCCAACTAGGTTCGTATCGCCTTTCTTATAGAATAGAATAGAATAGAATAGAAAAGTTTTTTATTCAAATAAAATTTTACAAGTACTTTTGAATCGTCAATTGAATCTACCTCACTCTGTCGCTTGCCTCGACTATGCTCTGAACTTTTAAACCTGGAAACGCTCGTACGATAAAGCCTCGAACGGTCGTAGGACCGCAAAGTGATGAAAACATAATATTGCCGCATTTGATGTATGATTTG
The DNA here is from genome assembly GCA_920104075.1 of Melanargia galathea. Taxonomy (NCBI): domain Eukaryota; kingdom Metazoa; phylum Arthropoda; class Insecta; order Lepidoptera; family Nymphalidae; genus Melanargia; species Melanargia galathea. Next base: position 1,327,375 of record OV049879.1, read on the forward strand.
TATGCAGATACTTTTACAATAATTCTGGAATGAAATTCACTAAAACTGCTATACCTATAATAGAGAATCTTATAAAGAATTATTTTTTTAAGTTAAATATGAACATACTAATTTATTTATAGTATTTATAGTGTTCTTTACATCAATACATTTCCTTAGATTTAAATAGGTAGGTATAGTAGTACTATTCTTTTTTTATATCAACAATAGCTAACAAAATAAACATAATATTTTCATTTTAAAATATTTTGATTATTTAATGAAATATACCAAACTAATATTTATTAGCTTAAAACACTTTTATTACAAATACCTAAGTTAAATTAGTTTTATAATAACGAATAAATAAAATTAATATAAGTTAATAAAGCCCTACCTGTTCCGGCAACAAGTTTTCGCTTTACAAGAGAAACTAACTTTGAGTGGAGTGACGCAAAGATTATTAAAGTTTTAAGTACTTTGCTTTGCGGCGATACAAAACACTAAAAGTTGGCTTGAACCGTGAGACTTGTGACCGAAGAGTGACCTTGCGCGGATTTAATAATATAATAATAATAATAATAATAATGTTCTTTAATTCAGGCAAAATATACCCATATTTACAAAAGTCAAATAAGTACTATAACAAATAAAATTAAAAAATTAAAAATATACATTCTAAAATAAAAATAGAAATAAAAATAAAAATAAATACAATTAATGTATTATTGTCTATTACTTATTCCCATCTCTATTTTCGATTCGCACCGCGATGCTGCGTCAACCAATACCGGAAAGTGGCAACATCCAAGTGCTCATACATCGTTCGAAGAATTTCATTATTAGAGTGACGTAGTCGCTCCCAAAAGGAAGCTATTCTGGAACGTATTATTGCGAAGAAGTCGGGCATTCTTGCCGATGCGAACATGTTCGACGCACTACTAAATCGCGGTAGCTTCATCAGGATGCGGTAGGCATCATTGTACTGCACCCTGATGGCACTATACGAGCGTCTTGTGTAGTTAAGCCAGAGTTGACAAGTATAAAGGTTTTGACAGAACGCTCTGAAAAGAGTGTTCTTTACTTGTTCATTGCAGCGGAAAAACCTACGCGCAATCATGTTGCATCTTACGGCAAGCGCCCTCCTCTCGCGCTCGATATCTTTATCGTCACTGAGGTTCTCCGTCAAGATGTGACCGAGATACTTGAATGTCGCCACCCTCCGTATTTCCACACCATTCATATACACCGGCGGGACACTGTCCGGACCCTTTCGACACTTAAAAACCATCATTTCAGTTTTGGAGACGTTATATTTAAGTCCATGACTTAAAGCGTATTTTTCACAAATACTTAGCAGCTTCCGTAACCCCTTGATAGAGGGACTGAGCAGCACCATATCGTCAGCGTAACTTAAATTGTTTATACAAACTCCGCCGACATGACAACCGATTTTGGTGCTTCTCAGCTCCTCTATCAAGCTGTTCATATAAATGTTGAAAAGGTCCGGCGATGTCAGACCACCTTGGCGTACACCACATTCTAACCTATAATCGTTAGAAAGTGTGTCGCCCCATTTTACTTTGTTGCTTTGGTTCTCGTACCAATATCTCAAAAGATTTATAACATTAGATGGCACTTTATGTGTATTGAGTTTTGACCATAGCAAATTATAATTTACCAGGTCAAAAGCTCGGCTCAGGTCCAAAAAACAAGCATAGATACTAGTGTCTCTGTTAGTATAATATTTAACTGTATTTTTTAGACTGAAAATAGCAGAATCGGTTGAGACATTGGCACGAAAACCAAATTGCGCATCATCGATAATGACATTTTTCATAAGAAACGGATGTAAAAGTCTTTCAAGTATTTTGCCAATTATTGTACCCAGTGATATGGGTCTATAATTGTTTAATTTGGACAAATCCCCAGTTTTGTTTTTGGGGATTGGAACTACCACGGTCTTCATAAGATTCTTAGGTAAGTAATTAAATTTAATACATAAATTGAACAGTGTACATAGAACTTTACTAATATCCTCGCTAGCATAGATCATATGCTCGACACTCAATCCATCGTGACCCGCAGACTTCCCACGCGTCATTTTTCTAATCACGTCAACAACGTCCTTAGGTGAGAATTGTAGGTTCTCAGTCTGTGGGTCCGACGGGAAAGTGTCGTACTTGTTATTGTTATGCTCCACTCCTTTAACGTTAAGTGGTTTTACCTTAAAATGATTAGCAAATAATTCCGAAATTTTCCTCTGTTCGACTGTATTTTCTACACTATGTGGCAACCGAGGTTTATTCTGCAGCGTCTTTGTTGCTTGCCAAAATTTTGGGAAGTTTTTATCTGCTCTATGTGCAGCTAAAATATTCATTCTAATTTGGTCTTGGTTGTTCTGGCACCATTTAAGTTGACTTTTAAATTTTCTACGACTATTAACCATATTACTGTAGACAGGACCAGCTGTCGGCCTGCCACTCTCCAGCCAACTTGAGTAATAAAGTCGAGCTATTTTGTGACTTTGACTAACGTGGTAGTTCCAACCCACCACTTGTTTCCGTTTCCTATTAGCATCGCAGTGCGAATCGAAACTTAATATAGCTGCTTTTCTTAAAGTACTTACAATTTCATCATAATAATTATCTATTAAAAATAAGTGTTTAGTGCAAGTAAAATTATCACAGTTTAAGCATTGACTAGAAAATTTAACATTTTTTAGATTATCACAGCAATATTTATTGTAAATATTAATCTGATGAGGAATTCGTTGACCCCATTTAACTTTATTTGCTAAGCTTCTGTGGTCATTAATAATTTTACTTACAACTATGTCTAAGTTGCATGTAATTATAAGTGGCAGGTGGTCCGACCACCCCACGTCATAAACTACGTTCACATCTGTGACTGTTTTTCTCGCAGCACTTGTCCCTATGCAATGGTCGAGCCACCGCGTCACGCCACTGGCATCACTAATATATGTATATGTAGATGAGTTCTTACCTAAAAACTCATAGTCCACACACTCTAAGGAATGCTCCGCACAAAACAAAGTCAGCTCATCACCAAACTTGGAGATGCAATGGGCATTGAAATCTCCTAAAGCGAACGCTGTTTCCGTTTCGCTGTCATCGATAATGGCCATTATATTTGCAAGATTGGTAGTGAATTCGGTCAAGTTTTCTTCCGCGTCCGTAGGCATATAAACATTAATAAGGAGTAACTGGCGCTGATTGCCCAGCTCTAGTCGTACCGCTGCTAACCTATCCGTAGGGCAGTCCACTATAGAAGCACTAGGAAAAACAGATTTTCGCCATAACAGAGCTAGGCCTCCATACGGTCGCCCCCGCAATACGCCAGCCGCAGTGTCAACTGATGATTTCGCGTAACAATCAAAGTTGTCGTCAATTTTATGTATATAGTCAAGATCGTGTGGGAGGAGCCACGTCTCCTGAAGGGCTACGATGTCCGCCTCCCGACACAAGGAACGGACATGCTCTACAGAACGCTTAATCGAACGACAGTTAAATGAGACCATTTTAATATTACTTAAGGTTTATTATTTTAATATTATTATTTTAATATTATTTAGGTTTCTTAAAAATCTCTAATATTACTTAAGGTTTATTATTTTAATATTATTATTTTAATATTATTTAGGTTTCTTAAAAATCTCTTGGGAACTCTATGATTTTCCGGGATAAAAAGTAGCCTATATTCTTCTCCAACGTCTAGTCTATATCTCTACCGAAATCCAGTCAGCGGTTAGACGTGAAAGCGTGACAGACCCATATACAAACAGAATTACTTTAGCATTAAATGCTAAATTCAGTATGGATTAAATTAAAAGTTCTACGCTGAAAATAACTTATCAAATGAAATAGAATCATTGTAAAAACCCGAAAATAGTATGGAAAATGAACGTAGAATAAAACCATGCACTACCTGACACTATTACGAAGCTTCGTGAGATGAAAAAAGAAAATGTGGTGCATCAGTGTAGCCATTAGCGTTCCGCTAGTTCCACGTACGTTGCGTAGGGGTTCATATTAGGGACTTTCTACGTGATGTTAGGTGGTGCATTACGAGACTTTCCAAAAGCGAAAATATTGTCGTTTCATGTTTCAATAGAAAATTATGAAAATCAATCTTAACCTTTAAGTACCGACGTACTATTTTAGTTACATAAGTACCGACGTGAGGTCTGCTAGACCACCATAATTTTCCAATCGAAAACTTTTGTGTTTCTTATTATTCTTCTAAAAAAAATGTTTCTATGTATTGTTAAATATCTACTTATTGTATAAGTAAAATAAAATGTAGAAGTTTTCACATTTATTACTGATTATAAGCATTAATATAGCAATCATAGATTCTTCGTTTGAAAAAATTAACTTTTATCTTAATAATTCATATGTATCAGTAATACTACTATTTTTTCTTAAACACAATTTTTTCTTAAAGATTAATAGCTAGATAAATAATAAAAAAATAAAAAACCTTAATAATCAACCGTTTTCTCAAAAATCACAAGGTATCAAATTGCAGGAACTATCAAAGTTTACAAACAGTCTTTGCATAGGCTTACTGCATTGTAGGCACACGTGTTTCATACAAGTATCACAGTCTGTTCAGGTGCTAAATTATGGTCACTCTCCAGCAGTAAAATTTGGGTAGATATCCTTAGATTCGGACTCTGAACCCTCATTTAGCTATTCCACTAAACGTTCTTGGTGGTCTTTATATTGAAGCAGTGTTTGATATCTTTTCTCACCTACAGGAACACTTTTATTTTTATTTATGGCTGCCCGTTTCATGCCTGAAGAACCTGGCTAATCCATTGTTATAACTGACTGAAAATAAAAGAGAAAACAATATAATCTGAAAAAAGTCGCATCCAAAAAAAGTTACATAAGTACCGACGAGTGGTCTGACAGACCACTCGTGATCTTATAAAAATCAAAAGTTACCGAAATCGTACGCGCCGACGCTGCCACTCTGCAGGAACGCTGCTGGGCGACTTCCCGAGGGGTAGAGAGAAGCACAGTAGGATAGTTTTTCGCTAACATAGGTAATCAGACTTTTCGACCTCTCGAGGTGTCTGTCAGACCACACGTCGGTACTTAAAGGTTAAACATATTATTTTAAACTCGATGACTTCCTTATAAAGATTATTTTCGAGGCACAAATCGATTCTCATCTTCGGAACAATCTTTATTATTTTTGGAAAAAAATTAAACAATCAGATACTGCCTACTGGGCCAAAATATTACAGTGGGATATTTGATTCTTTTTTAAAATATCCCAAAAGCCGAATCCTGCGCGAGAATATATATGTAAAGAACATTAAAAACAGAATTCAAATGGATGTTTTAAAATTGCTCGTTATACAGGAAAGGCAGTGTCAATTTACCAATTTCATAGAAATTCAACACAATATCCGTTTTAGCCGAAGGTTTTTTTGTTTCATTGTGATAACTTTTTCAGCTATTATTTTCAATAATCATCAACAATTTCTCTTTATGAAACAGACGTTATCATGTATTATGCGGTTATAGAATTGATTTTGTTTCAATTCATTTTTAACCCCCGACGTAAAAACGACGGGGAGTTATAAGTTTGACGTGTCTGTGTGTGTGTGTGTGTGTGTATGTGTGTGTGCGTCAGTTCCCCTGTAGGGCTCAAGCGGGTGGACCGATTTGAATGCGGTTTTCTTTGTTTGAAAGGTGAATTAGTCGAGACTGTTGTTAGCTATGTTTGATGAAAATCGATCCAAGATGGCCGCCGCCAAAAAATAGTGAATGTCGGTTTTAAATTTTTAATTTACACTTAGGGGTATTCCAACAGAACAATGTCAGGCTGAAACAGTGACTGACACGGGCATGACGTTAAATGACGTCAGAGGAGTTAATATTCATATAGAAAATATTAGGCGGGCGGCGGTGCTGGCCGGGGTTGGGGCGGGGGGTCAGCTATCGCCCCTCGCGCCGGTGGCCACTCTAACACGCTCTGCTCGCCTTTAATGAACTTTACGTCGCCGACCGGAATAGGAGAACACTTCTTTGCCGGCTTTGTCGCTATCGTTTGTGTTACTCTGCGAACAAAGCCTATAAGTGAAATCACTTGGAAAGGGTGAACGCGAGCTTGCACTTTTGCTCTTTTTTTTATTGTTTTCGCTTTTTGTGGTGAGAATGTGGGCGCCGGGTTCGACGGATTGGAATTGCGCGAAGTGTTCATCACTGCGTTGCGTTTGAAAACTTTTTCAATAGTACACACCTCGGACACTCAGGTGTATTGTGTATAGTTGTTTTCACACGGTGAAAGAGTCTTAGCAGCGTTGGTTTGCCAAAGTTTCCCTCAAGCCGAACTGAATTCCGTTCCGGTGAGCCTTTTCAATGAATCACCGAACTTTGCTCTTACTATGTTAGGAGTTAGGACTGTACCTCGCAGTCTCAGCGGAATCATACTACTTTAAAATGTAACTTCTTTGAAGGAAGTGGCACCTGTCAATTTATACGAGAAGAACCAGTAAGAAACTCGGCGGTTGCTCTTTTTAAAAATAACAATATATCAATTTATGTATATGAGAGAAATGCCGTTTCACGCATTGCTAGAACGAGTTTTTTTCATGCTTTTTAGGGTTCCGTACCCAAAGGGTAAAAACTGAACCCTATTAATGTAACTCTGCTGTCTGTCTGTCTGTCTGTCCGCCGGTCACAGGTCTCTAGCTCGCAGACCAAATGAGTTACAAACCTAAAATTTTGATATTTTGTGTAAAACGTTGACCCAAAATATTGAATTCGAAATTGAATTAAATTCTTTTTCAGGGGGGCTCCCATACATGAGAAAGAAGCCGGAAAAAAATATTTTTCTTACCCTAGCTTGTGTGGTATTATTGTTTGGAACTTATTAAGTAGAGAAAGAATATAGGTACCTATATATTTTTTATTTTTTGTTCAAAAAATTAGGAAATGGGGAGCCATCAATTTTGTCGATTTTAGACCATTTTTGTGACGGGGGCTATCTAAAAAACTAAACTAGTTAGGAATATGATATTTCGGTATATTATGAACCATATGCTCTATTTAAACAACAAATACTGAAAACAACGATTCATAAAATAGTTTATAAACTGTCACCCAAAACAAACGAACATTTTTTGGGTTTTTCTTTCACGGCTTGTTGCGATCTATATATTGTTGATATCTAGCTCGAAAATTAAATATTTCTTAGATCCAAAATATTATATTGTTCATAATTATGTACGGAATCCTAAAAGAGCGAGGCCCGACTCGCACTTGGCCAATTTTATTTATCATTTATATAATCATCAATTGTATAATATGCTTTTTTATATCGACAAAATAAGAAAAGTTCGCACGGATATGTATTTTTAACCCCAGACGCAAAAAAACGACGGGGTGTTATAAGTTTGACGTGTCTGTCTGTTTGTGTGTGTGTGTGTGTGTGTATGTGTGTGTATGTGTATATGTGTATGTGTGTGTGTATGTGCGTGTGCGTCTCTCTCTCTGTGTGTGTGTGTTTCTGTCCCCGTAGCAAACGGGTGAACCGATTTGATGTCGGGAGTGGTCTTAGCTATGTTTGATGAAAATCGGTCCAAGATGGGCGCCGCCACAAAATGGCGGGTTACATATTTTTTCACAACTCCCTCAATATGGGTATCAAATGAAAGGGTTTGTCTAGTAGACTAGCACTATGTACATTCAATATGACCGCCACCCCACAAAATGGTGAATTTCGGGGGCTTTTCAAATTTTTAATTTAGGTATACTTGTTACTCACGTGCATTTTAATAAAAATACACCGTATACATTGGAAACCTTGTTAGGAGTTTTTAACATACCTACTTGAAAACAAAAAGTTGTAAGCTAGAATTATTATAGCGCGGATCGCATAATTTCATTCACTTTAATAAAGTTTGGAGTTGTTTTAATAAATTTCCACTTTGTATGCGCGGGTTTTAATGTTTTTTAAAAATATTTTAGCAATTCAAATGGATATAGAAATTTTAGTTTCGCTTTATTTATAGGAATGATTCTCGATTTAGTTAACAGGTAATCCAACTAAAAATAAATTAAATGGGATTTGGTTATTTGAAAATTATATTTAAGAATTAAATTAATATCCCTCTCCCTCTGTCCCTAATAGGCCTCTTTTAAATATGTAGGTTTTCTTTACTTAATAGTACAAAATAAAAATGTCCAAACAATAATTTATCAAAAGTTTAGGTTCATAAACTTTAGACGACGAAGTTTTGAGAGTTGCCAGTTGCCACTATAGAAACTTTGTATAAACGAACTTCATTGACAGTTCTAGTTATACGTATATCTGCGGCTAAAATATACCCTGATAATGTTAGATTTCCGCCATGTTCAATACAATTCCATACAATTTTATACAATTTTTAATCAAATTCAAAAAAAAAAAAAAGAGGTTCTCAATTCTTCGTCGAATTCTTTTTTATGTACGTTCTCCGATTACTCAATGACGCCTGGACCAATTTGGAAAATTCTGCATTTGTTTGAAAGGGTATACTTCCCAGGTGGTCTCATGGTCCTGGAGAAATCGAGGGAATTGTTCAAATTTTATGGTATATGGAAGTTGGTTTAATTTTTCCTAAAATATAATATAGGTAAAGGTATAGAGGTTATTTTGGACACAGCTACTTAAATTCGTCCACAAACAGCCATTGGAATGTAGGCTTTGTTAAGCTTTAAACTAATCTGGTTTGCTCGATTTAATATCACGTTCAACTGCCTATTATACTAAACCTGCGGATTTGCGGCTATCGCTCTAAAATAATATTCGGATACAAGGTAACGCCACTGTTGTCTGTCCAATGAAATAAAATAATGCTGATGTTTTACAGAACTCTTTTATCGTGTATGAAGATCAGATCAATTTCCACCTGGTTTTTTATTTCATTCCATTTAATTGCACCATACACGATAGACGTGTATCTCTTTTAGATCGGACTAGGAGTTCGGGATAACTCCAATACAATTTGATGATCAAAAAAATCTCTCCGTGAGAGACGGAAAAATCAAAATCCTTTCTGATCCGTTTGTTCATTGTGTTTGCATTATTTCCTATGAATTAAATAAAATCTACCAAGTGCGAGTCGGACTCGCGCACGATGGGTTCCATACCATTATATATAAAAACGGCAAAAAATCAGGTTTGTTGTATGGGAATTTTAAATATTTGTTTTTTTTTTCTTTTTTTGTTAATTTAATTATTTATTTTTAAAGTGAATATATAACTAAATATTCTGTGAATATTTCAAGCGTCTACCTGTTGCAGTAATCAATATCGAGCAAAAATGAGCAAAAAAAATCAGTTTGTTGTATGGCCCCCTTAAATTGTTGTTATAGCGGTAACAGAAATACTATATCATCTGTAAAAATTTTAACTCTCTAACTATCACGGTTCATGAGATACAACCTGGTGACAGACGGACAGACAGATAGACAGACAGACAGACAGACAGACAGACAGACAGACAGACAGACAGACAGACAGACAGACGGACATGATTGGAGTCTTAGCAATAGGGGCCCGTTTTTACCCTTTGGGTACTTACATAACCCTAAAAACAGCACTCTGGCTCGGACTATTTGCTCGCAAGAGTATTACGGGACTTGTGAAACTCGGCTTTAAGTTATCATCTAAAGTGGTGTATGCAGAGCGCTCCGATTGTGGGATTAAGTGAATGTCATGATATTTTTACGTTTCAATTCAATTAATTTGATTGCATAGATTAAGTATTTATAGCATCAAATATCTAGTACTAGAAAATGTCCGCGGCTTGGCCGCGTGAATTTCGGTTTTAAACAAATCCCGAAGGAATCGTGGATTTCCGGTTCCCCTTCCCGCTCCCTTTTCCAACCTTTATACCTACTATCAAGGAAGTTCGCTATAGTAATCTACCTATAGCTGTAGCTATAGATTTCGGTTTTTTCAAAATCCCGTGGGAACTGTGCATTTTCCAGGATAAAAAGTAGCCTATGTTTTAAGTCAGGGCATATTCTATCCATATTCAGGGCATATTCCAATTCGATTCAAATTTTCAGCTAAATCGGTTCACTAGTTGCGGCGTGATTGAGTAACAAACATCCAAACATCCTTACATCCACACTTTCACATTTATAATAATATTAGTAGGATTAGTAGGATATACGTACGTTATTAAATATTTAGTTCGTCAATCGGAGTGCAACATAAACCTTCTATTAATCAGTAATGAACAGTCATAGCTAGTCAATTATAAAATAACAATGAATTTTTTTTTTAAATTATTTACTTAAAAAAGGCAATCAACAAGTTACAATCATTAGTAAACTAACAATCTTGAAAAAATAATAATGCTATAATGTAGACCTACTTAGAAATTTGCACAGCACAGTAAAATAAATTTTCAGTAGGAGAGAGAAAAAACAAGAGAATATATATCTAATATTAATGAGATCCTGCAAGCTATCACAAAAAAAAAGAAAAAAAAAAGGAAAAATTAACAAGAGCAAACCTTTGTGTTTTTTTTTTCTAAAGAATAAATAAATGCGAAAGTATAAAAAGATAAAAAAATAAGATAAAAAATGTTTGTGTGTCTGTCCCCATGCGTTCCCAAACCATTGATACGATTGATTCTTTCGTGGGTTCTTCCGTGTGTGCTAGTTAGTTATCCCTATATATTTATACAAACAACCTACATCAAAATGACACATATTTCGTTGAGCCTTTTAGGCGTAATGGGAATGAGAGAAACTAACCAGAGCGTATTTTTCGGCCTAGATAGCCTTTTAATTAGACTCGAGTTGGTCACGGTTAAGACAATTTATATATGGATAAATTTTCTCTGAGTAAGTAATTCATATTATAAGCTTCTAAGATTTCATTAAAAGTCTATGTAGGCACGTTTATGGTCACACACTTATGAAATGCTTCAATCTTTTAAATATATAAAACAAAGTCGGGTTTTTCGAACACTCATAATTAGAGAACGGCTGGACCGATTTTCATAGTTTTTAATTTGTTGTATTTTTTCCGGCCCGAATAGCAGAATAACTATTAAAAACATTGGAAAATTGACAAAAAAGAAAAGAAAAACATTTTCCCATAGATACAAAATGTTCATGAGGAAACCTGCAAGCCTGATAGTTTCCATAATGTTTTCAAAGGTGTGTGAAGTCTTCCAATCCACAGGTAGCCAGCGTGGTGGACGACATAAACCTTGCTCATTCCGAGAGGAGACCCATGCCGTGTAGTGGGCCGGTAATGGGTTAATAATTTTATTGATGATTTGATGGTTAAGCAGCTTTGCCTAAGAAAACCTATCACAATGTATACCTATACATATTCTATAATATTTATATGATCAAGTGTTTCTTGATAATGTATTGGAAACGAATGAACTACGCACCGTCCGAATTTATCATACATGTGTGCAAGATAGCCTGGAGCCATCCAACGTTTCCGAAAATCGTCGTTATAGTGCGGTCGCAAAATGATGAATCAACAATTTTGACTTCACTGCCTTGCGGAGCGTGGTGTGGGCGGGGGGCGGTGGTGGTGCGGGAGGAAATGTTAGATCGATTCCTATTCTGTGTTAATTAGAATCCGCGCCGCTAAATGCGACTTGTGTGTTGCCGCGCAATTTCATACTTACGTTTTCGTATAATTCGAGTAATTATAATTCTTTTTTCTAAAAAAGGACTAGATGCATATGACCTACAACTGCGCGGCTGTCGCGCGACGGTCGAGCATCTAATGCAACTTAAACAATGATGATGATGCAAGGACGTCTTGTATCAATGTTTAAACCCCTAATTACTCATTATATATAAACCATAACTTGCCACTGATGTCAAATAATAATAGTACTTAACTATATTATTTGCGTAAATAAGAAACCGTAAATCGTATTACCTATACTAATTGCATTGTCCTTGTCAGTAGTAGTAGTACGGGAGCCCAAGAGGGGATTTCGGGATTTACTCGAACGCGGCAGATTAACATATTAAGGGAGGATATCTTGCATCCTGCTGAGTAACGTCTGCCATATATAAGCCTCTTATATAGGGCCGCGCGTAAAAAAACCGATGGTCAAAAATACTAAAGCACGTCAGATTAAGGTATGGTGGATTAATTACGAGCTAAAAAAATATATTTAGAAAATAGACTATTTGAACGTAACGTACGAAAGTGGGAGGGTTAAAAATCTGCAAAAAAAAACGTTATCTTGACATTTCGAATCTCGAGCGCGGTTGAATTTTTTTTTCTATTTTGAAGAAAATGATGCAAAAATAACAAAAAATATACTTATAATTTGCCAATTTCCACAAGCCGAAATAATAAAAATCGTCTATGAAGATAAGAGCGTGCAGCTAGACGCTATCCCCACCACTAAAAGGGGAAACATTACATAACCCTCTATTCTTCCTATCAACTAATCTACAAAATCTAATAGGTACTCCCGACGACGCGACGCTTGAGTTAATCCACATTTAGCATCATGGGCTCCCCTACCATAGTCGATTTGTATGAAATATCGGGATGTGCTCATGTGATCTTACTGATATATTCAAGATTTAAGTAGAATATTCAAAATTTCCTTTTTTTACATAATATGGTTTTATTGTCAAAGGATTATTTTACTATTAGTGCGTATGCTTCATTAATAGTAAAATCAAAATTTCGTATCGCTTCATTAAAAGGTCATTATCTGCCTAAATAGGTACTTGCAGAATATTCGAAACAGATATTCAGATTGAAAAGCCTACTCATGAAAAGCCTACTCATAGGAGGCGTTCCAATCATTAGGCACATATAACGCCCAATAACCCTATTCAAACAGGATTCCCTTGTATTTAATCCCTTAACAAATACGAACTGGTAACGAGCGAGTGACGGTAGTTGCAAATGACACGTTATTAAACCAAATACCCATTTGCAGGCAGGTGCACTGAAATTTTGCAAGAATTACATTTATTGCAAAATTACTAGCTGATACCTAAAGGTTGCTTGATGGATGGAATTTATTTTTTTATTTTTCAAATTTTTTTTAACCCTCGACGCAAATACGACGGTGTGTTATAAGTTTGACGTGTCTGTTTGTGTATGTGTGTGTCTGTCTGTTCCACCGTAGCACTTAAACGGGTGAACCGTCGGGTCAAAGGTGAATTAGTCGAGAGTGTTCTTAGCTATGTAATGTTTGATGAAAATCGGTCCAAAATGGCCACCGCCAGAAAATGGCGAATTACGTATTTTTCTACACCTCCATCAATATAGGTATCAAATGAAATGGCTTGCCTAGTAGAATAGCACTACGCAAAACCAAGATGGCCGCCACCACAAAATGGCGAATGTCGGGGGTTTTTTTAATTTTTAATTTATACTGGTATTTATTACGCAGAAACCCTTCGTATAATATCTGGGATAAAAAGTATCCTAGATTTCTACTCCTTGTACAATCTTCTACCCGCCTGTGAACATCTCGAATGGTTCCGAAGACTAGCCTGTACCTCGGACAAATAGAACAAAAAAAATACAGACAAAAATTAAAAAAAAACGTGTGTTCGGGTTATATTACTCTATCGTTCAAAATAATCGTATAAGCTTAATAAGAGGCATTTTAAAAATCACAGACAAAGTCGTTCTAGTCATCAAATGGTTGCATCGGGACGCTTAGGGCCTGTTTGACCACCTTCTGATAAGTATCGGATAGCTATCTACAACTTTTGTCTTTGTCACTTGACATAAAGAAAGAAAGTGACAAAACTTACGTTTAGGCTATCCAATACTTATCAGAAGGTGGTGAAACAGGCCGCAAGAATCGTACATCTATTGTTTATTGAAAGATTTTATCCCAACTAATATAAGAAGCGAAAGTAACTCTGTCTGTCTGTTACGCTTTCACGTCAGTTCAGTGTTTTACACTGGACCAATTTTGGTGTTCAGCACAGAGATAGATTAGACCTTGGAAAAGGACAAAGGCTATCGTGCAAAAAGGCTTGAAGGTATTGAAATAGTGGATGAAAGTTTGTATGAGATTAGTAAGTATCATACGAAGTCACTGGCATCAGCTCGAACTATTATATCATAATAATCATTATCAACCTGTTACTGGCCCACTACAGGGCACACATGTCTCCTCTCAGAATGAGAAGGGTTTAGGCCGTAGTCCACCACGCTGTGCAGGTGCAGATTGGTAGACTTCACACGGCTTTGAGAACATTATAGAGAACTCTCAGGCATGCAGTTTTCCTCACGATGTTTTTTTTTCTCACCTTTAAAGCAAGTCATATTTAATTACTTAAAACGCACATGACTCCGAAAAGTTAGAGGTGCGTGCCGAGGATCGAACTGTAGGCCGTTGTTATAATCACTAGGCTTACACTACTTTATAATATACTTGTAATTCTATATAATATATGTATGATGTTGTCATCAGTTCATGATAGTTATAAGCGGTCTTGGTATAATCATCAAAGAGACCGGTCGCTTGCACTGGAAAACTTAATAGGCTACACGTCCATGTCAACATTTTCCGAGATGTAACCAAGTGATTCCATTATACAGATGCCCTACTTCGAACAATTTTAATTTAATAATTTTAATTTGAATTTCAATAGAGCCCGAGCCAGAGACGAGGATTTTAAACAGCGCCGAGAGTTTAATTTTCAATATGCAATGTGTATTTTTTACGCTTTTCAATACATTCGTGAGTAAAAAAGAACTGTCGTTTTGTACGGCACACCCTGTCCAGCGTATTTACATATATAAATTATTATCTACAGAGGATAGTGCATCACTCATAATATGAAATGCCAGACCTTTTTCTATCGGATTAAAAAAATTGTCTCTTTTTCACTTTTTTTAATCTTCATATTATAGAAAAGAAAAATAACTGAACACTATTAACTGAAAAATATATCAGCTTTGCTGTCGACTCCAATTGCTAGATTATGTATTTGTTCGACACCATCTATAGACAGTATGGAAAAGGGTTGAAGGGAACCCAACTCGTGCATGCCCCCTTAGAGCAATAAACACTCTACTGCCCTCATTAGAGCAATGAGCTGCAAAAAAACGTAGTCGCGGACATCAGCTAGTTATGAATATTTAATATTTATTTTATTTTATTAGAATAGAATAGAATAGAATAGAATAGAAAAGTTTTTTATTCAAATAAACTTTTACAAGTACTTTTGAATCGTCAACTGAATCTACCACAGGTTCGGAATGCAGTTCCAGCCGAGAAGAACCGGCAAGAAACTCGGGGGTTGCTCTTTTTTTAAAAATAACATTATAACAATTATTATTATTAATGTACATGATTGAAATGCCGTCTCGCGCATTGCTGGAACGAGTTAAATCCAAGCTTTTTTATCGTTTATATAATCTTCAATTGTATAATAAGCTTTTTTTATGAGCATACTTTTAATAGAGTTCTTAAACTTGTGTAAAGGCAAGTCTAAGACATATTTTTTATTCAGATAAACTTTTAAAAGTGCTTTTGAATTTTCAGTCTATAAAATCAATCGTCAGCAGCTAAGTCGCATAAAATTAGGTACACATTGTAAAATATTAATATATTGTAGCGACCATCATCATAGAGTAGATATAGTATAGGATCCCACCATACAACGACCTTCACCGAGATGTTTATTTAATGAAACGTATTTTATATTTAATTTAATACGTCAATAAATATATTGCATATGGGTTGCCTAACAAATTCCAGTCCAGGATATGATTAATTAATAAATGAAAAAAAAAAAATTTTAACATTTCACTGGTTTGATTATTAGACAAATTTATAATGAAATCATCTTTATTTTCATTTAATTTTAATTCAATAATCAGACCGGTGCAAAATGCTAGTATCGATTTACCTGTTTACACCTACCCTACCCGAGAGTTGTGACCGGAGAAGAATAAGCAACCTAACGTTTGCATATTCTATGGGCATCATCCTTTCGATTGGTATAGAATTTGTCTAATAATCAAACCGGTGAAATGTAAAAAAAAAAAAAAATATTTTATTTATGAATTAATTCTGGACCGAAAGGACATGGCCGGAATTTGTATGGAGCTGTGCCCTTTGACATGGCCGGAATTTGCTCGAAATCGAAAAAAAAACTTACTTAAATAAACATAAATGGAGGTTAATTATTCATATGTGAAAATTGCTTTTAAAATAAACTAAAATATATCGCGGCAATTACATTTCTCCAGCGCAGGCGTGGAAAAAACACAAAGAATAAGAATGTTAACTGTTATTTGTTTTTCTAACTTTTCTAAGGTCATATCCAAGAAGGTTATATACTCTATATAGACACTGGAGAGTGCGCCTGAAACATTGTAGTTAAAATAAATTAGTCATTTTATTTCAAGGTTCTCTCTCGAGTAAAAATGTCTTATCTAAAAATATTATTTAGGTTACCTACGCACAACGCAGATTGCAGAAGCCAGCCAGAAACATCAAAATAAGGATGGCGATCTGAGATCGATTAATCGGAGAATCGATTTTTGTGTACGTAGTGCGTAGGTACCACAGAATACATTACTCCTACCGTAGAAAAATAAAAACTCCATAGTAAAAAAATGAGAACCATTCAGCGCCATCTAGATTCAGCCCCCAACAACTCTTTGACAGCGGGAGATTCAAATATGGACGTTCTATACTTAACCTAAATAATATTTTTATACCCTGATTTCTAATTCCGTGGAATTCTGACAGCTGTCATTGTCATTTACAGATGAGTTATTTGTATGGAGAACAGGGTTAACATCTACGAAGTACGATTTTACCCAAAACTACTTTAATTCCCAGTCATCATAAAAAGCCATATGCCGAACAATAATATTAGACGTTTCGCCCTAAAATAGAAAACGGCAAGAGTGGAAACTAGAAAGTGCACACTAACAGCAATAGAAAACAAAAGAAGCACATTGAAAAAATTCATTCAAAAATGGAAGTCAAATGACATTCTCACCATGAAGTGTCTGTTAGGCATTTGTCATTCTACATGCGGCAGTTGATTTTTATTTATATACTAGCTTTTGCCCGCGGCTTCGCCCGCGTGAATTTCGGTTTTTCACAAATCCTGAGGGATAAGTAGATTTCTGGTCCACCCGCCCCCCGCCGCGCGGCGGCGTACCGCGGTACCGCGTACGGCGGGCGCAGGGCGCAGGGGCGCTCGGTGCGGCGCGGCGCCGGGATTCTATGCAGCGCGAGCGTCGGCCGTCGCGCGCAGCGAAAATACATATCAGGGCGTTTTTTACCGATTTCAACACAACTCCTTTTTTGAAAGTCGGTTAAAAAAGTAGCCTATGTTACTCCTTGGTTAATCCTCTACTTGTCTGTGAAAGTCTCGTCAAAATCGGTTCAGGCGTTTCGAAGATTAGCCCGTTCAAACAGACAGACAGACAGACAAAAATTTTAAAAACGTGTGATTCGGTTATGGTATCGTCCAAATAACCATATGAGCTTAATATGTGGTAGTTATTTCGAAATTACAGACAGACACTTCAATTTTATTTATTAGTATAGATAAGTTTTGAATTTTTTATCTTTTTTGTGGGAATTGTTTTATCTCTGGTAACATTACGAAACGTCAGAATTCCACGGAATTAGAAATCAGGGTATAGATAAGGAATTTTGACTCGAGAGAGAACTGGTAAATAAAATGACTATTTTGTCTTAACTACAATGTTTCAGGCGCAGTCTCCAGTATCTACATAGAGTATATAAATAACCTTCTTGGATATGACCTTAGAAAAGTTAGAAAAACAAATATCAGTTAACATTCTTATTTTTTGTGTTTTTTTCCACGCCTGCGCTGGAGAAATGTAATTGCCACGATATATTTTAGTTTATTTTAAAAGCAATTTTCACATATGAATAATTAACCTCCATTTATGTTTATTTAAGTAAGTTTTTTTTCGACTAATCAGGGCAAATTCCGGCCATGTCTTTTGTTAGGCAACCCATTTGCAATATATTTATTGACATGTTAAATTAAATATAAAATACGTTTCATCAAATGACCATCTCGGTGAAGGTCGTTGTATAGCGGGATCTTAGACCAATAAGGAACTTCTTTTGTTAAACGGGCTAAAACATCACCTTATTTTTTACAAAACTTTAAAACAAAAAATTTAAAACATCACCTCACCGTTTTGGGAAACGAGTCTCGGCCGTCCCGGTTTGGTTGGCCAGTGACGTTCGCATTATTAATTTGTTAAGGTCTATATAAAAGAACTCCTTCGGGAGATGTGATTGTCATACATTGTTTATTCTTCATTTCATTCGCTCGTTATACTTGATTTTGTTTCGATAGAGTTTACAATGATGTATTTGTTTGTGAATAAAAATTTTTTATCGTAATAAACCAGTACGCTTAAACCACGTGAGTGTTATTTTCAATGATGGGATGAAGCAACCCTCCCGTTGAACTGGCACCCAACGGCAGTGCATACGTTAAAGCTGCGGCTCAATTTGTAACTATTTTATTTTGACAGAGGGGTTTGCCAGTGACCTATCACGAAAGAAAATAGACAGGTGAAAGGGGACCGCTCTCGGAAACGAAGACAGGTATCAGAATAATAGTGATGATGATTTTAAAGTTCGCAATGTATTGCAATCAGCTGACGTCTAAATTCCTAAAGTTGTCCCCGGTAACCCGCAGCTTGCGGGCATTGACCCCGAGTTGTGCACGCTATACACTGCCGGTTTGACAAGTATAAATTAAAAATTTAAAAACCCCCGACATTCGCCATTTTGTGGTGGCAGCCATCTTGGATTTGCATAGTGCTATTCTACTAGTCAAGCCCTTTCATTTGATACCATTTTGTAGCGGCGGCCATCTTGGCAAACATAGCTAACAACACGCTCGACTAATTTACTTTTCAAACAAAAAAAACCGCATTCAAATAAGTGCACCCGTTTCAGCGCTACAGGGGAACAGACAGACACACCCACACACAGAGACGTCAAACTTATAACACCCCGTCGTTTTTGCGTCGAGGGTTAAAAATATTAAATACTAAACGGCTAAAGTACTAATACCTACTGCAAGTAATAAGTATATAAAACGAAATTATTGGTATTGGGTTGTGTTTAGGTACTTAGTATAATAATAGCCCTATAAGTTTTCGATAACGGTTTCCATATAATTTAGCTTTGACACAAACACATGAAGTTTGGTTTGCAACAAGAAGGTTATAAGTATGTATTCTATGTAGACATTGGAGACTGCGCCTGAAACCAAGGCTCGGAACCGGTTTAAAATTAACCGGTTACTAACGGTTATATAAAGGTTTAGTTGATTTTATCGTTCGGAGTGTAAACGTTAAAAGAGCGTTATTGAAAACCCTTATTAACCGGTTTATACCGCAGGGGTAGGGGAGGGGGTGGCCGCGGCTCTATATATGTATACGTACCACATGGCTGCGCATTGAAGATAGACGGCAAAAACCGTTCAAAACCGGTTTATTCAACGAAACCGATTTTACGAACTTTATTGCCTAAAACCGGTTAATTGTGGTTAAAGGTAGAACAAAACAGAAATGAACAGTTCATCATGTACTTACTTAGGCGTTAACCGGTTCGGATTTTTTACCGGTTTCCGAGCCCTGCCTGAAACATTGTAGTGAAGACAAGGTCATTGACCTGGGCTATTTTTTTTCTTTTTTTTTTCTATACCTCACACACTCTATTTAAGTAGGTGAGAACGAGACAAAGCAACTCCAGACCTGTTCAAGGTCTTTCTTTGCTTCAACATTTTGTTTGGAGCGCAAATTTCATAGGTTATATCTTTCTAAGTTTTCAATAATACTTTGACTAATTAATGGTCATGTACTTAAACGAATAACAGATAAGATTTCCAGAATTTCATTTAGATTGGTTAACTTGACAGTACAAAATAAACTCTATGTAATCGCGTCAAAGCTCAATTTCACTAGGCGATGATCTTCATTGACAGAAAGGTTTTATATTATACGGCCTTCAGAAATTATTATTAATTACCCTTGGCGTAAACTCCGTACGTCCGTATATATTAGGTACGTACCTACATGCTAAAAAAATCCTATCTGATATAACATAATTACATTTAATAGTTATAATAGATTAGAGTAGAATACATTAGACTACGAAAGAGTATAGAATGGAAAAGTTTTTTATTTAAATACACTTTTACAAAATGAATTTGAATCGTCTAGTGAATCCACCACTGGTTCAGGAAGCCCTTCCTACAGCTTAAAACAAAGTCTCAATCCACGTTGGTCTGTATATTCGCGAGTTATAGCTCCTAAACTTTTTGGTTCATTTCAATGCGGTTTTAACGAGTTATGTTTAACATATTCACATTTACCGCCAGTTGCAGCTGCGCTTTTGATAACCAAAACAGTTGTTATTCTTAACAGTGACGGCTATTTTCGTCCTTATTGCAACCCAATTTCGTAATAATGGACGATAATATACTTCGTGATTTGAAAAGTGATGGCAGCAACCGGTGGTTAATCTAGAATAGGTAATCTCTTATCCCACAGGTTAATTAAAACCATTTAAAATTTAATAAAGTTACACAAAATATTTAGCTAACCAGCTTAATATTGTAACGTTTGTTAACTTACCTGCCTATTGTAAATTATGCAATGTTTGTAATCGTGGTTTACAAAATAAAATCATTCATAATGTTGAGGGTTAATGGTTCATTTATTCAAAATAATATAATGAGCTAGGAAAATATTGAGCTTAGGTATTTTCATCAACTTAATGTAAATTATCCAAAGTTTGCAATCGTGGTTTATAAAATAATCATTTGTATTATCGAAGCTTAATGGGCGATTTATTCAAAATAATATAATGAGCTAGGGCTTAATGCAATTTAAAAATGATATTTGGAAATGCTGTACGTAAAATGAACGATCGCAACAGAAGCGCATTGCTTTTCTATATCGCCGTTGCATGACATGAATTTCGCATAATTGCGATATAATTCCGTTTTACAATCATTATTACTACAATATATTTCTTCCGCGCTTATATTCCAATTCTATAATCGCGTGATAATGTAACATTTTTGTTTGATATAAAAAAAAATACGTAACGGTTTCACGATTGTTTGATGCAGCGAGAGAATCTGAGGAGTCTGGGGAACAATAATTGCATTATTAAAATATACAACGAATTACATCGTGGTGTGTTCCATTCTGAAGCGAAAACCGCGGCAAAAAGTATCGGTGATCGTAGATAAATTAGCGCGTTAGTGAATATTATTGTGTGCAGTGAATATTGGAACGAAGTCCCTTATCGCGCGTTGCGTTTTAAGGGGGCTAGACGGAAAAAATTAAGACCAAAAGTTGTAACGACACTTTTTGCTATAGTTGTAAGCCGTGCGGCGTGCGCGTGTTTTTCTGTCTCTCTCTCTCTTATAGAAAGCAAGCCAGTTATTTTCGCTTCGTCTTTCTATTTCGCATTGAACAGTGTGGTGTCGTGACGATTGTTTTTGTTGAGAGTATACAGTAGTAGAGAGTTTTTTGTACATAATAAATAGTAAAGTAAAAGTAATATTAACAATGTATTTTACGAAACTATATAATTTAAAGATACCTGCAAGAAATATTACGTTTCGTAATATAAACAATGTATTGCACGAAAAACAATGGTGTGAAATTCGAAGCTGCAGCGTTCCGAGGAAGTAATATTAACTATTAGTAAGCTTTCAATAAGGTGCAGTGTATTTTTAATTTGTTTTAGTTACATTAAAGCAATCGACTTTGTATTGCTGCCCACAACAATAAACTCGTGTTATTATATAGAAATAGAAATTTTCACAGTAGCTTCCTTTTATGACGTACACTAAGAAAGGATTATTGCAAATTTCACCCCTAAGGGGGTTAAATAGGTGATAAAAGTTTGTATGAAAGTCCATCATTCTTCAAGTTATATCCATGAAAATCGGTATTTGTACTATTGGTTAAATTTAAAGAAATACTTGTTTTAGGATTTTTGAAAATTCTACCCCCAAGTGGGTTAAATAGGGGATGAAGGTCACGTCACTTATCAAGTTATATCGATGAAAATTGGTATTTAGGGATTAGATTAAAAATAAAGAAATACGTATTTAAGGAATTTTGGAAAAACCCCAAGTGGGTTAAATTGGGGATGAATGTTTGTATGAATCCATGCGGGCGAAGTCGCGAGCATCAGCTAGTCTAATCATAAAACCATAGAGCATCCTGGTTAACTCCGAGAAAGACACAGTTTTTTTTGCCAGAAATGAGTTTCAAAATAAGCACGTTTGTTTTCTATGTACCTAATATATGAGGATGATAAACACGACTAATATGACCCTTTCCCCTCTAATAGCGTAAAACTTGTGCTAGGAATACGAGTAGATACGACAATAGAGCAAATGGGGTTAGAACCTTAGCCTTTCGGATTTCAACGAGTTCCTTGACCGCGGAGCTATTGAGACTTAATTTTTCCATTCCCTTTAGCAAGCGAACAAAATCGCAGGTATCACTTAGTTTTACACAATAAATAATTAATTAAATACACGCGATCTCTAAAGTGATTATGAAAAGTAATTAATTACTGGCAGTTATTTATTCCACGCGACACATTAACGATTGCTACCGCACAGAAACTAATTTAAAAGATTCAAGATTGCCGGCAGGAAATTCGTAATGACTTGTTTCAGTTTAAACAGCACTTGCTGACTAGCCGCGGCATCGCGCTGGAGGGATTTATCTATTCTTTTGACTATTTATGTGAATGAATTAAACAACCTAGTGAAATGTTCTGACTTCTAAGTGACGGTAAAAACTGCTTAGAAATCCACAAAACTTAGAAGTTACAGCCAAATTAAACAAACAAACGCGGATTGGGACTTTGTTTTATTCTGTTTTTAGAAGCGTTAATACAACGCGTTAATACGCGTTAAACAATGACTCTATTCTTATGCATAAAAATGTCATCGTTTATGCCCGGGCTACACGAGGCTAGTTTTTCAAGCTAGGATAGCAAGCTAGTTTTCTTTTAAACTGTCTTGGCTAGCTGACCTGGCTTGGAATATGCTAGTTCTGTTTACATGAGGCTATATTATTTTAAGCTAGTATTATGAGGTGACCACACGTCCAAAATGAACTGCAGGTGAAAAAAAACACTATTCGACTAAAACAGTTACTTGAAAAACTGTGCCAATTCGCACTAGAAGATGAATTACAAAAACGGCTGTGGGTAAGACCGTGGATTTTAAGAAGAGATGAACGTGGATCATTGATGGATCGTGGATGATTCATGGTCACGGTACAGTTGTACGAACTTTACATTAATCTCCGTACTTAGTTTGGGCATCTTAAAATCCCAAAAACACGTCGCGGAGAAAAACAAACAAAACGCGTGGTTACTGCTTACGAGTCAACTGAAAACTAGCTTCGCCGGCCACATGAAGCTAGTACACAAGCCAGGATAGTAAAATCAGTGGTGGGGGCGCTACTAGCCTAAAAAATAGAACTCCATCCTATTAAAAACTGTCCTGGCTTGTCAACTAGCTTACTAGTTTACTAGCTTAGAAACAAAGCTAGTTTTGTCTACACGAAGCCAGAAGTACTATACTTCGACTTTTAATTGTATGCAGTAATGTGAAGTTTCGTGGGTTGTCACTTTTTAACGAAAATAAAATAGGGATGGGGTACAGGTGATTGATTTGAATCATTCAATTATTTTATTCAAATTAAAGTTTTTATTTTAAGTAATTATTATATTTTATGTACAAAAGTTACATATATATATTTATATATACAGTATATATATAAATACGTATATCTTTAATATATAAAACAAAGTCTCGTTTGTTCGAACACTTATAACTCGAGAACGGCTGGACCGATTTTCATGGTTTTTGATTTGTTGTATTTGTCTTTGTCCCGAATAGCAGAATAACTGTTAAAAATATTGGAAAATTGACGAAAAAATAAAAGAAAAAACATTTTCCCATACAAAATGTTCATGGGTTTCGTAACTGTCAAACATTGAATGTTCATCCTGTCGATACGGAACTCTCTCACCCGTACCGATATAATTCTTCTGTACTTTTTCCTAAAGGGCTGGACTGATTTGGATGAAATTTTGTGTGTATATTTCAATGTTTCTCATTTTCACTTAAATTCTTACGCGGTTTTTTTTAATAGAAGGTAAAAATGTATCCTCAGCATGCGATGTACTTGGCTGAGCATTCATTTTTTTATTTTATTGTGCTTTACAAAACCAAATGGCAAATTTTACAAAAATAATGAAAACCAAACACAACGTTACAAAAACTTAACAATTGGTAACAAATATAACGCGCAGTAGGCAAAATGGAAATAGTCACACTCAGAACGTAGAAATGAAAATGGACAGTGAAAAATGAAAATGTCGAATGACAAACGAGAAAAATGGCGACAAAATAATATTCGCCGAGCGTCAGTGTCAACAGCGTCAACAGCAGCCTGAAAAAGCGTAACCTCGGTCATCGGTGTTTAAAAGAATCGACATAAAGAACCTTTTTAAAGGACTGCCTGAAAAAAAGGAGTATATTGTTTTCAGGGTTCATGTACATATGTTTGTATGTTGTACCATAACTTCTATATATGCCGGAACCGATTTTGATGAATAAGGTAGGTATCGTTAGAATCTTTAGCTTATTCTAGGTGACATAGGCTAGTAAAATTTAAGAAAAAATGATGTGATGACCATGGTCCCGCATTAAAGACTAAAGTTGAAAAAAAATAATTAAAAATCAGATTAAGTTCATAATCATTATCTATTTTTTTTATTCAACTACAAGTGAGCCCTTGACTGCAATCTCACCTGATGGTAAGTGATGATGCTGTCGAAGACGGAAGCGGGCAAACTTGAGAGAGGTATGCATACCCCTGATCGGTTTTTACACGGCATCGTACCGGAACGCTAAATCGTTTGGCGGCCGGCCGGCACAGCTTTGCCGGTCGGGTGCTAACCAGCCACGGCCCACGGTTAAAGCCTGCCACCAGACAGGACCAAAGACAATTTAGAAATTATAAAATCCCAACTTGCCCCTGCCGGGAATCGAACCCGGGACCTCCCACTTATAAGCGCTTACGAGCACGAAGTAATCAATGTAAAAATATTAATATTATGTATTGTAAATAAAATAAATTAAAAAAATAAATAAAAAAAAGACCAAAACCACTGCGCCAGGGAGGTCAAAATCATCTAGAAAATTATAAGTAGATTCCAAAAATATGTAAATATGTTATTATAATGTTAAATATATTTTTTTCTGAATAACTAGTAGGTATTCTTTTAAAAAAATTTTTTTTTTTGTAATAAAAGGGCAGTAGCAACTTAGCATGTTAACTATGACAGATATCGTCAACACACATAGGCTGTTATTGCAATAGAAATAGTACTTCTTACTTTTTTTTTCAATTAAAGCTCATATAATTAATTGTACCAATAGGATGCGTTTGCCACAAAAAGTCAAGATGACAAAATTGTTAATTTGGCTTTTATACGTAGGAGCCATCGATTTACTTAATAGATAAATAAAATTATGATGATAATGAAAGAGTAACTTTGAACGAAACTTTTGTGAATGAAATTGAATGAATTGAACGTATCACATCACTATAGAAATGGGGTTGGCAACATTATTTTACGAAATGACATTAGGAAACGTCAGATTACTGCAGATAATTAAAAGTTTGACTATAGCTTGCTAGCTTACTGACACTAGCTTGCTATCCTAGCTTGAAAAACTAGCCTCGTGTAGCCCGGGCATAAGTTACACTCGTGCGGCACCAGGGCTAGCATGCGACACACGAGAAAATTATCTCTACACTTTTTCTCGTCGAAGACAATAGATACCCTATTTTATCTTTGACGAGAAAAAGTGTAGAGATAATTTTCTCATCTGTCGCATGCTAAACACCAGCTGGGTTATTCTGTAACTTAGTTAGCAACTGAAAATAGTTGCCAACGAATTAGTTTGATATACATTGCTGCTTTACTGTGGGAAATATAAAGTGTTTTCATAATTTTACACAGTAAAGCAGCAATGTATATCGAACAAATTCGTTGGCAACTATTTTGAGTTGCTACCTAAGTTACAGAATAACCCCCCAGGTGTGGAACAAAGTCGCATAAACGAGCCAGCGGATCGGTCGGTGTGAAAGCGACGCTCGTCAACGTTGGGCACGCGCTATACGAGAGTGCCACTTCTGCCCGCTCAGCCGGTGCCACAAAGAGCCGTCCGTACAAATCCCGGGCAAGACATTTTCCGTAGTGCGACCACCGATCTCTTTGTACGAGCGCAATCAGCCGCCGGCGTGCCCGGCAATTATTCAAAATACATCAGGCAATATTAGATAGGTGGGCCGGGCCGATGCGTTTTGCATTGCGAATCAGTCGGACTTTGTGGAAGAGCGGCTGGGGAGTACTAGTGTTTATCCACCGTCACCGGCAGATTGTGGGGCCAGCCTTTTGCTAAATTGTCAGCGCACTTGGGGATTGTCGATGGCGGGACCACGACTGAAACGTTAATGGCCTCCCGTTATCACAAAACTACGTTGAGGGAAATGATCGCGTGCCGAGCGATCGCCGATTCGACTCCAATCGCTCTCCCATCCTCTATGAATGTTGTAATAGCTATGTTTATTGACTAAACTTAATAGATGAAGCAAACTTATGTTATGTTTATTAATTAAAATGAGAATTAATTGATTGATTAAAAATGTAGATTAATCATGAAATATTCCATCAAGTTTTAAGAATTTAAAAATTAATAAAATTGAGGGAGTCAAGGTTTGATTTCATTCAAGCGCTCGAGCATTCATAATATTCTGTATTGTATTCCTTATTGATGAGAGTTGCCCCTGGCCATTAATCTTAATTATAGAGCTTTTCTTGGCATAATATTCCAATAAATCCAAATAGATGTAATTAGTGCTAAGTAATTTTTAGTAGTAGGTAGAAGACAGAAACAGAAACAGACAGAAGAAGATAGAAAGACAAAATAAGATTTCAGTATTTTATACGACAGGCTAAGGGTGCTTTTCCACCAGAGATGTGCTATGCTACGTTGCTATGGATGCGTTTGATATCCACCAATCATATTCATTAGTGCACATAGCTTAGCACTAGTGGAAACTGATTCAACTAAGATATGTTTTTTTTATGGAAGGATGCGTGCTATGGATGCCTGCTATGGGCTGTCGCGAGTGGTGTAGCTATGTGCAGAGCTGAGTATCTACAGTATGCCCGCGCTACGCATCTTCATAGCGCATCTTCCTCGCACACCTACATAGCTTAGTATTGGTGGAAACGGTCACATATTTTCGTAGCGTAGATTTCACATCTTCGCAGCATAGCTTCATAGCACATCTCTGGTGGAAAAGCACCCTAATGCATTTTTAAACAGACAGCGGATCTGACAGCAAGATGCCGCTGAGCGACATGCCAGCAACTTATGAGAATTTTTTTAACTAACGAGAAGGACAGAGCCGAGGATGAACCGAGGATGAACAACAAACGCGACGCGACGCGACTCGACAACACGCGACGCGATACGACTCCATACAAAATGACAAACATATCTACGCGACAACGTAGGCCACGTGAAGGCTCAGTTACTGTTTGATATTTTCGCGTCGCGTCATATTATGTCGCGTTGTCGCGTTTGTCGTTCACCCAGGACAACTCACCCGTTGTGGATATGCGTCCGAACGTCTAACGACGCTGAAAGTACCCGGGTAATTCAGGCGCCAATAAACGCCATTACAATACAAATGATCATTGGCGAATGTTTAACTTGAGGCCTGTGTTCGCTCGCATTAGTATTCCCTTTGCGCAGTTTGTAGCCGTGCCGTACATTATTTGTATACACTAAGCATGAAATGTTGCCAAGCAAACGTGTACTATTTGCGTGGAGGTTTAGAAAGCAGACGCGGGGGTACAGGGAGGCGACGGTGGCGGCTCGCCCCCACGTGCATCCCCCCGTTCACCCCCCATGCGTGCACAGAAGAGAAACACTCACCCACTCTGAGGTTTCAATATTCCATACCGAAATGCATTCAATTGCAACATTTTTAGACAAATGGTAAAGGAACTTTGTCCCCGCGCGTCCCTTTGACATAAACTTAAGCGGTTCCGTTTGTTGCCTGTCTTTCTTTGTGGCCGTTTAATAATTTTCCGTTCAAGAGAGTGGACGTAGGTAGTCCAATTTTTATTTGTACAATATTTATTTTAGCAATGCACATGAGGGAATTTATTTTGGTCCCGTATACTTGCTCTGTTTTTAACCCCCGACGCAAAAACGACGGGGTGTTATAAGTTTCACGTGTCTGTGTGTGTGTGTGTGTGTGTGTGTGTGTGTGTGTGTGTGTCTGTCTGTTCCCCTGTGGCGCTCAAACGCGTGGACCGATTTGAATGCGGTTTTTTTTGTTTGAAAGGTGAATTAGTCGAGAGTGTTGTTAGCTATGTTTGGTGAAAATCGATCCAAGATGGCCGCCGCTACAAAATGGCTGATTACATATTTTATCACAACGCCCTCAATATGGGTATCAAATGAAAGGGCTTGACTAGCAGAATAGCACTATTGCAAATTCAAGATGGCTGCCGCCACAAAATGGCGAATGTCGGGGGTTTTTTAAATTTTCTAATTTATACTTGTCAGTACTTTATACGCAGATTTAAAAGGAATGGTTTGAGAATTACATGTAGGTGCCTACTACATTTTAAAGTCCGTGTATGGTTTTGTATGTTATCGGCGAACCGAAAGTTGGTAACATAATATTGAAACAATCAATTTCATAATCAAGGAATCGAATAAAAAACATTGAAAAGAATTAGAATTCGACCGGTAGTATAACAATTGTACGGCATCCAAATGGTCTCTAACAACATTACTTGTATTGAATTATTACCGATTTACCGATTTGGACGAAATTTGGTGTAGAGGTAGACAAGGCCTTGGAAAAGGATATAGGGTACTTTTTATCCCGGAAAATTAAAGAGTTCCCAAGGGATTTTTAAAAAATATTTTCCCATACAAAATGTTCACGGGTTTCGTAACTGTCAAACATTCCGTCGCGTGGATACGGTAAACTCTCTTACCCGTACCTACATAATTATATTATTATTATTCTTCTGTACGTGTGTTTGTCACCTAACTCCTCCTAAACGGCTGGACCGATTTGGATGGAATTTTGTGTGTATATTTCAATGGGTTCCTGGATGATTTGAAAACAATTACGGGGTAAGTATAGGTAACCTACCGGGTCTCGGTAGGTGATGCTGATGTCGGTATGTCACCACCGGGCAGGACGAAGTCTGCGGGATCCAATAGTATTAAATGAAAAATTATTGACATTCAAAAAGTGTACAGTGTGCCACTCGGAAAAATAAGTAATACCTACTTATAAATATAATTTAATAAGTAGGTATCTACCTACCCACTTAGTAGGGTTATCTAAGATGGCATAATAGGTGCAAGATTTGAAGTCGGTTAAAGAATAGTAGTTTATCTACTCTCATATCATAAAATTCCGAATATGAAATCAAAATGTGTCATATATTGGACTACTTTATTCACATACATCTATAATATTTAAAAAAAATTTAAAAAAGTTCATTATAACACTACTTTGTTAGGAAATTATTGCAAAACAATGTTAAAAAATAATTTTTTCTACATTATAGTACAGGCACTGGGTTCTGGTATTTTTGAGCCATGCCGGGTGTTTATTATTATTATTATTATTTAATACTTTATTGTACACCAAAAAAACATAAATTAAACAAAAGAAACATTTTAAAAGAAATAGGTACAATAGTAAGTTTACAATAGTTAGTTAGTTTAATTTTGTTACTTACAATGATTATCCCGCTATCAAAGTTACCCTATTACTACTACTGCGAAAGTGTGGCGGTAGCAAGATGCGGCCAGAGGACAGAGTGTAGTGCTACCATAATTGACCATAGACGCACTGCACGCACCGCACATTCGAAATTGACAATTGAATTTTGGCGCCTATTATTTAAATTTTTAATTTATTATTTATTTACTATTCAGTTTTTGTAACTCAAAATTTTGCAAGTGATTTTTGTTGCGCGGAAAAATGTCTAGCAGTGATACTGAAGAGAATTTAACTCCACCAGACATTCTGGAAATAGCATCGGGAATGACAAATAATCTTTTGCCAGCAAAATCAAAGAAAATTTACGATAAATGTTACCAAGATTTTATGAGTTGGAAAATTTTGAAAAAAACCACTTCATTTTCAGAAAATGTAATGCTAGCATATTTCCAAGAATTATCAAATAAATTTAAGTCTTTGTCCTTATGGGCTAAATACTCAATGCTCAAAAGTATATTGAGTATCTACAACCAAATCGATATTATTAAATACACAAGACTGATTGCTGTTTTAAAAAGAAAATCGCAGGGCTTTAAGGGAAAAAATGCAAAAACGTTCTCCCCTGAAGAATTGAGTACATTTATAAATTGCAATATCCAAAACATGAATACTTATTATAATAAATAATTTTGTTAATTTCTTAGTCTTTTCTTTTATACGTAAGATACCTATTGATGAGCTTAGATAAAGTAGTGTATGAAACTTTACATAATTAGTTATTAAAACACTCGTGTAATACTATTAAAAAACTCGCCTGCGGCTCGTTTTTTAAACTAACACTCGTGTTTTAATAACCTCTATTATGCAACCGTTTCATAAACTACTATTATCTACTCTCATATCTTAAAATCCCGAATATGAAATCAAAATGTGTCATATATTGGACTACTTTATTCACATACATCTATAATATTTAAAAAAAAATTAAAAAAATTCATTATAACACTACTTTGTTAGGAAATTATTGCAAAGTAATGTTATAAAATAATTTTTTCTACATTATAGTACAGGCGAACTGGGTTCTGGTATTTTTGAGCCATGGCGGGAAATTCGTGCGACCTCCTTACAGTAGATGTGTGTAACTGTACAAACGCGTTAAACATTGTGAATTGTGTTAAATTGCAGAAGAGTAACTACTAAAAATTAAGTTTACTTAAAATTAAGTAACTACTAAAAATAACTACTAAAAATTAATAACTATTAAAAATTAAATTTTTGATAAGCTTGAGCTATTTTCCGATCCACTAATTTCTATAGGACATTAGGACTCCTCTACTACTATTAATTTCTCTATGGTAACCCAGGCTGTATGGTCAACGATCTTGGCCTGTCCCGAAAGGGACAAACCGAAAAAGAAGAAGAATCTCTTTGGTAACAACTGAATTTTGGCGCCATACGCTAGTTATAATATTTAAATTTTTTATTTGTTACTCAAAACTTTACAAGACGTGGTTTTTATTGTGCGGAAAAATGTCTAGCAGTGATACTGAAGAGAATTTAACTCCACCTGACCACCGACCAACAATCTTTTGCCAGCAAAATCAAAGAAAACTCACGACAAATATTACCAAGACTAGCCGACCCCCGCGACTTCGTCCGCCTGGATATAGGTTTTATATAGGATCGGATTGGATCCTATAATCCTTTTTTGTACCTAAACTAAATGTAGCCTTAGTTACTCCTTATAACATCACCTATCTGCCATTGAAAGTTCCATCAAAATTGATCCAGCCGTTTCGGTAATTAGCTGGAATAAATAGACAGATCGACAAACATAAATTAAAACGCACACCAGTTTAAAATAAGCCGTACGTTCAAAGATCCGGATCCCAAGTTATTTGAACCCAATAAATGTCTGTCATTTCTGAATTAAAACACCTATGACCTTGAAATATTCATGGGACAGTACTTAAAGTACTACCTTTCTAACAAAAAAAGAATGAGTTAAATCGAACTACGCGTTAATGAATTACAGCTAAATACACGTTTTAACTTTCTTCCCCTCTCCCAAGGGAACCGTGCTGAATTTCGGGATAAAAAGTATCCTATGTCCTACCTCGGAGTATATACTCAAATCGTACCAAGTTTCATTTGAATCCATTCAGTGGTTTCGGCGTGATGCGCGGCCAAGATACAGACAGACAGACAGACAGACAGACAGACAGACAGACAGACAGAAAGACAGACAGACAAAAATGAAACAAATTGCAGTTTTGGCTTCAGTATCGATTATAGAGTGCCCTCCAAAAAAAATTTTCAAAATATCTTCAATGTACAGAATTGGATCTGTTACAGTTTTATTATATTATAGATTTTATGGTTTGGATTTTAAGATATGAGTTTAGATAAAGTAGTGTATGAAACTCTACATAATTAGTTATTAAAACACTCGTGTAATACTATTAAAAAACTCGCCTGCGGCTCGTTTTTTAAACTAACACTCGTGTTTTAATAACCTCTATTATGCAACCGTTTCATAAACTACTATTATGAAACGGTTGCATAATAGAGGTTATTAAAACACGAGTGTTAGTTTAAAAAACGAGCCGCAGGCGAGTTTTTTAATAGTATTACACGAGTGTTTTAATAACTAATTATGTAGAGTTTCATACACTACTTTATCTAAACTCATATCTTAAAATCCAAACCATAAAATCTATAATATAATAAAACTGTAACAGATCCAATTCTGTACATTGAAGATATTTTGAAAATTTTTTTTGGAGGGCACTCTATAATCGATACTGAAGCCAAAACTGCAATTTGTTTCATTTTTGTCTGTCTGTCTTTCTGTCTGTCTGTCTGTCTGTCTGTCTGTCTGTCTGTCTGTCTGTATCTTGGCCGCGCATCACGCCGAAACCACTGAATGGATTCAAATGAAACTTGGTACGATTTGAGTATATACTCCGAGGTAGGACATAGGATACTTTTTATCCCGAAATTCAGCACGGTTCCCTTGGGAGAGGGGAAGAAAGTTAAAACGTGTATTTAGCTGTAATTCATTAACGCGTAGTTCGATTTAACTCATTCTTTTTTTGTTAGAAAGGTAGTACTTTAAGTACTGTCCCATGAATATTTCAAGGTCATAGGTGTTTTAATTCAGAAATGACAGACATTTATTGGGTTCAAATAACTTGGGATCCGGATCTTTGAACGTACGGCTTATTTTAAACTGGTGTGCGTTTTAATTTATGTTTGTCGATCTGTCTATTTATTCCAGCTAATTACCGAAACGGCTGGATCAATTTTGATGGAACTTTCAATGGCAGATAGGTGATGTTATAAGGAGTAACTAAGGCTACATTTAGTTTAGGTACAAAAAAGGATTATAGGATCCAATCCGATCCTATATAAAACCTATATCCAGGCGGACGAAGTCGCGGGGGTCGGCTAGTCTTGGTAATATTTGTCGTGAGTTTTCTTTGATTTTGCTGGCAAAAGATTGTTGGTCGGTGGTCAGGTGGAGTTAAATTCTCTTCAGTATCACTGCTAGACATTTTTCCGCACAATAAAAACCACGTCTTGTAAAGTTTTGAGTAACAAATAAAAAATTTAAATATTATAACTAGCGTATGGCGCCAAAATTCAGTTGTTACCAAAGAGATTCTTCTTCTTTTTCGGTTTGTCCCTTTCGGGACAGGCCAAGATCGTTGACCATACAGCCTGGGTTACCATAGAGAAATTAATAGTAGTAGAGGAGTCCTAATGTCCTATAGAAATTAGTGGATCGGAAAATAGCTCAAGCTTATCAAAAATTTAATTTTTAATAGTTATTAATTTTTAGTAGTTATTTTTAGTAGTTACTTAATTTTAAGTAAACTTAATTTTTAGTAGTTACTCTTCTGCAATTTAACACAATTCACAATGTTTAACGCGTTTGTACAGTTACACACATCTACTGTAAGGAGGTCGCACGAATTTCCCGCCATGGCTCAAAAATACCAGAACCCAGTTCGCCTGTACTATAATGTAGAAAAAATTATTTTATAACATTACTTTGCAATAATTTCCTAACAAAGTAGTGTTATAATGAATTTTTTTAATTTTTTTTTAAATATTATAGATGTATGTGAATAAAGTAGTCCAATATATGACACATTTTGATTTCATATTCGGGATTTTAAGATATGAGAGTAGATAAAAAGAATTACGACACCAAGTTGTGGCGCCTACAAACGTAAAGGGAACCCTTTACGTCTCGTTTAGTGTGAAGCGACAGGTAATTCTATTAAATGACACGCGCGTGAATGGTGCCCTATTCTCTCGGTCACCCATTTTCGAGGTGTCACCCTTTGCCGAGTACTAATACTCAATTAAAGGTTGTCTGTGAGAGATAACTCTTAGTGATAAGACCGAATTTACACGGAAAACTGTAGTGCCTAAGCTTTCTTCAATTGCTTCTTTTTGTGTGTGCAATAAGAAAATTATTTAAAAATAAAAACAATTAAATTTTTTCGACAGATCGCATATTAAGGTACCGGGTGATAAGTAAAATTTACAATTAATTAAAATAAGGAATTTGAAGTTGAAAAATGGAATTTCTAGGGCAGGTCAAGTATCATAACATGAAAGGGCGTCGTTTTTGACTTATCATGAAAAACTACGAAAAAAATCGCATCCTTTCTTAACTCTGAATTTTACAAATCAAAACTTCTTATTTTGAATTATTGAACAAATAATTAACACAAATATTACAGGCAAAGTAAATGATGTCCCTCCAACCTAGCACAGTTTCCCAGCAATAAACCTCAACTAAGTTAAACACATCCTACTAATATTATAAATGTGAAAGTGTGGATGTTTGGATGTTTAGATGTTTGTATGTTTGTATGTTTGGATGTTTGTTACTCAATCACGCCGCAACAACTGAACCGATTTGGCTGAAATTTTGAATGGAGATAGCTTATGCCCTGACTTAAAACATAGGCTACTTTTTATCCCGGAAAAGTATTCCTGTGGGACTAAAATAGATATAATCTTCCAAAAACGCCATAGAGGGCGCTGACTGTTCTTAGGTAAATCACGTTCACATAACACATTATTGCAATAGTTTGCTGTGTTGCATGCATTGGCAACACATAGGCTACTTTTTATCCTGGAAAAAATGCACAGTTCCCATGGGATTTTGAAAAACCCGAAGTCTATATCTACAACTATAGGTAGATTATTATAGCGAACTTCCTTGATAGAAAGTATAAAGGTTGGAAAAGGGATCGGGAACGGGAACCGGGAATCAACGATTCCCTCGGGATTTGTTCAAAACCGAAATTTACGCGAGCGAAGCTGCGGGCAGAAGCTATCACACATAATCACAATACCAATCCTACTAATCCTACTATCCTACTAATCCTACTAATCCTCCTACTATCCTACTAATATCATAAATGTGAAAGTGTGGATGTTTAGATGTTTGGATGTTTGGATGTTTGTTACTCAATCACGCCGCAATTACTAAACCGATTTGGCTGAAATTTTGAAAGGAGATAGATTATACCCTGACTTAAAACATAGGCTACTTTTTATCCCGGAAAAATCCACAGTTCCCACGGGATTTTGAAAAAAACCGAAATCTCTAGCTACAACTATAGGTAGATTACTATAGCAAACTTCCTTGAAAGTAGGTGTAAAGGTTAGAAAAGGGAGCGGGAATGGGAACCGGAAATCCACGACTCCCTCGGGATTTGTGAAAAACCAAAACTCACGCGGGCGAAGCCGCGGGCATTCTCTAGTACAAGAATAAAAAGAACATAAATAAAAAAAAAAAAAAAAAATCTCTTTATTTCAGACCATAGGCCCAAGGTTTTAGTACACAAAATTTTAAAATTACTTATAACTATGTTAGTGTGTAGGTATGTTACTTAAAATTTAATTTAAATATTTACCATACCGTACTGAGGCACTAGCTAAATGAATATGTGTGTGTATCCAGTGCCTCAGTATGGGGCAATCAGGCTTATCAACCACCTTCAGCATGGTGTTGGTGCTCCCCCTCACCCTGCGCATCAGCGATGCAATTCGTTTGCGCATGACAGTATAGAAGTCATCCGTATGCGCGTACGCAAACATCGCCGATGCGCTACAGTGCCGGGGGAGAAAGAAATTTTATCTATTTTTTATATTTATATTTTATCTATTTTAAATTAATATTTTAAGTTAGGCTGTAGGCAAAACTTTACAGTGATCAATTTGAACTTTGAAGTTTTCGTTCAGTGAACTGCCTCGTTGGTCTAGTCTATAGTAAGACCACGATTAACTTGGCTCTCCCATGATCTGCGGGACGAGGGAGGGGGGGAAATTCTCATTGATAAATTAATAATCAATGGATGTGCTCGTACTATAATGTATGACAAGCATTTTTGACGCCCCTGTGAGTGTGTGTGTGTGTATTGCTACTGTAAGGACATGACACTAAATTAGGGAAAAAGAAATTTTATAATAATTATAATAATTTTAATTATCATAGTTATTCTATTATTTGCGTAATCGCAATTTAGTCTTTCATCTGTGTCTCTTTAAGTTTGCTCAATACTTTTCTATAGTAGTAGTAGTTAGTACTATACATTTAAAGTTAAGTAGGTACGTTTCAGGATATAGAAAAAAGATTTTCCATAACCAAGAAAGAAGAAGATACGTTATTAAATATAATTTATACCCCATTTTTTAAATTTTATACATATTATACTCATAATAAAATAATTTATTTAATACATCTACTAAATACAAGTAAAGTTCGTGAACTAAAACCCGACTACGCTTAATAATTTAATAATAATTTAGTGGGCAAATGCGCGGGGCAAGGAGCTAGTGGTGCCGTCTGTTATTCTTATCCGAAACTAATTTTACAAGTATAAATTAAAAATTTAAAAACCCCCGACATTCGCCATTTTGTGGCGGCAGCCATCTTGGATTTGTATAATGCTATTCTACTAGTCAAGCCCTTTCATTTGATACCCATATTAAGGGAGTTGTGAAAAAATATGTAATCCACCATTTTGTAGCGGCGGCCATCTTGGATCGATTTTCATCAAACATAGCTAACAACACTCTCGATTAATTCACCTTTCAAACAAAAAAAATCGCATTCAAATCAGTTCACCCGTTTGAGCTGAGCGCTACAGGGGAACAAACGGACAGACAGGCAGACAGACACACACACAGACACGTCAAACTTATAACACCCCGTCGTTTTTGCGTCGGGGGTTAAAAATCTAGAAAGCCGCGCAAAGCTGACTTCTCGATTTTTTTCGTAGATAAAATGTAGCCTATGTCACCCTGATAATAACAACGAATCAATAGACACCTCATTCATCAAAATCGGTCCAGCAGTTTAGGCGCTACATTAGTACACACAGAATCTCATACAAAAATCGGTTACAAACATCCATACATAAATATATACATACGTAATCTTGGAAATAAAAGAGGATTCTCCGTGGATCAATATATTTAATTTTAATTAGCACTGTTACAATGGCCGACGGGACGCCGAGGCAGAGAGCAAGCAGAGAGCCAGAGAAGATAAAGTACAATTCGAGTTTCGACACCACAGATAAAACTTATGCAACAGATCTGTAGCATCAATAGTCACAGATAATAAATCAGTGTTGACAATTCTTTATAAAAACAAATCGCAACTTAATTATTTACAACACGTAAATACATAGACTGCTAAAATCATAACCCTTCCTTTTGGCTTTGCCGTAGTCGGGTAAAAAAAAACCAGACGTTTAGATTAGTACGGCATGGAGACGTTAGGAGATGGAATAAAACAAAGATAAAAAAACTATTAGGATTCGTCGAGACGTGTTCTTCTATATCTTAAAATTTCAATGCATTGCTGTCAGATGATGTGTCACTGTCGCTATCAATAACTATATTATAATTCACTAATTCATCGTCGTCATTCTGCAATCTCTCAACGTGAACTTAAGTACAATGTGACTTCACGTAGCCTCCGTTACAGCTTGAAAAGCATCTTGCACCAGATTTAATATTTTTGTTTCGAAACGCCAGCGAAATAACTAAAAATGTTGTGTTGAAATTATTGGTCCACATTATAGTATTTTTATAATAATTGAGAGGCCGTTTGCGTGATGGCTTCAATGGGTATGGAAATTTTTCACATGAAGCTGACAACACTTAATTGACATTGCCCGTCAGCCTCATATTTATTATTATGATATATAATTTAGAGATATTTGTTCTTTTCTCTCACATTCTTGAGCACAAAACGAACGCACTACCATAACAATTTTTCTAGCACAACTTTTTATCACATAAGAACTGGTTACTGCTATGTATTTCACAAAATTTTCGTAACGATGTAAACAATGAACTTTGAAGTTTCAAAGTGACTTTTCAATATGACAGATTTCGACTGCCCTAGTGATATAAACAAAGTAACTGACATTTTTTGTGAAATTGACTTTTTTGCATTAACAAAAGTTTAATGTCGAGCAGTTTTTTAACACAGTGTCCACAGTATAATATTTCAAATAACTTGAACAGTTTACTGAAATTTGAATTGCCCAAACAAATAACTGCACACTGAGACTGGAATTTAGGGTATTACTTTATGTACTTATAAATAATCGTTTTAATTGTTATCGGTTACTTACTATTTTAAAATGTTTCTACTGAAGGTAGGTGCAGAATTTTAGATACCTACGTACATAATTAACTAATAGGGACATTACTTTACAGGAATATAACTAAAAATAGACACAATACTGTAAATTATAACTTTACAAGATAAACATAGTTGATTATGATGCCCACGACTCCGTCCGCGTATATTTAGGTTTTTGAAATTCTAGTCTAAGCTCTTAATTTACCAGGATAAAAAAGTAGCTTATGTCCTTTCCAAAAATGAAACTTATCTTTATACCTCGTTAAGATCGGTTGAACAGTTGGTGCGTGAAGACTTAGTAGACAGACATACTTTCGCATTTATAATATTAGTAGGTAAGTATAGATATGGTATAGATTCTTGAGTTGTAATAAGCTCTAACTTAAGTCTCTGAGTGAACTAGGTTGGATATGCTTTGTCCGTTTGACTGTCACAGCCTTATAACTTCTGATTTAATGAACAGAATTACTTCAAATTCACCGATAATATGTAGAATAACATTCAGAATTACGACCTAAAGCCGGTGATTACATAAAAAATAATAAAAATAGTTATTTGAGTTATTTGGGGAGGGCCCGGGTGCCCATTAAAGCAAATGGGGGGGGGACAATTGTTTTAGTCGCAATATCACAATCATAATATCACACACACACAAACGCACACGCACACGCACATTTGAACATTAATTTTTGGGGTAACTATTTGTATCTGAATAACATAGTAAACTCTTTGTAATAAATTGAAAAATTATTTTTGGAAGAAATTAACAAGCAATATACAAACGAAGTAAATGACTTAACATCTTTTTAAAGTTGAAACATTAATTTTTTTGTGTTTTATTTGCAATTAGAAAAACCATATTTTTAATTTTAAACAAAATTAAAAGCGAAGGAGTTAGAAATAAATACTGTTATTTATAAGTTAAAATATATTATTTTGCAATTTATTACAGAGATAAATAAGTAGGTATTTTGTAGAAAGGTTGCCTTCAAATAAGAGTTTCAATTTTTATGCTTGTCCTGTAAAATAAGTAAAAGTGTTCTGAATGTAGTTACTTTGTTTATCACTAGGGCAGCCGATTTATCAATGAACTTATGAATGAACAAATCGCTGCGCGGGGCGCAGGGAGGGCTCCGTTTCAATCCAGGAGGGCCATCTTTATCACGGTCTGAGTATAGTTATAACTATTTTGTCAATTTAAAATAAAACACGTCCACAAGCGTTGATTTAACAATGAACTAAAAGGAAGCAAGAATGTACCTTAGCACTATTATACATAAATATTTAACCGACTTCCAAAAACCAGGCGGCCATCTTGGACCGATTTTCAACAAACATAGCTAAAAACACTTCCAACTAATTCACCTTTCAAAACAAAACATATTCAAATCGGTTCACCTGTTTAAGCGTTACGGTGGAACAGACAGACACACATACACACACACACAGACACATCAAACTTATAACATCCCGTCGTTTTTGCGTCGGGGTTTAAAAATACCACACACTATATCAAATAAGTAACGCAGCCGAGCGGACTGCAGGGAGACTTCTCTTAGGCGCGTGTCACGATAGGTACCCTGTTTTGGTGCTCCGTCGCCAATTTTCGAGGTGTCAACCTACGTGAAGTTAACTGTGACTTGTCACAACCAATATCGCGAAGGGACTCTTCGAAACGCGAGCGACGCGTTGACACGTCGAGGATCTCGGCACCGTCCGTTGAAACGGTCTAAAAAATTGTGAATTCTTCGATAATGTCGTGTCAGTTTTTAAGCCAACTACGAGAGTACGGTGCTTAGTTTCGCGCGCTTCAGTTTCATGTGCTTCGTAAGTTTCATCGTATAATAAATTTTCCACGCAAACACGCGCATTAAGTTGACGTCATGCTAGGCAGTTATACCGACGCGCATTTGGAGAATTTATGCGTCTTTAAAATAAACTTAGGATTGACACCCACTAAATGCGCGTCGGTAATAGCCTAGCAAGACCTCAACCTAAATGCGCGTGTTTGTGTGGAAAATTTGTTATACAATGAAACTTACGAAGCACATGAAACTGAAACGAAGTCGTCAACGCGCAACTGCAATAGCGAGACAACTACGCGTGCATCGCAAAGTGAATATCTTCATTTATCTACATCCTAGTGTATTAATACTTCTAGCAGCAGTGTTGGACCAGTTTTTGTCCAGGTTCCGAATTGTGTGTATTTCAGGCTTTAGCTATAATTAAACTCGGAAACCGGTCGAAGTCGAAATCCTTACGAGAAAAGCCTAGGTTAGTACGGTTAGTAAAGGAAAAAGGAATACAAAGTATTATACAATGAAATTTGAGATATTAAAAATTAAAATTAAAATTTATCATATATTAAAACTGTACCTCTACTTTCATTTTTTTCACAAGTTAACGTGGTAAAACGATTGAATGAAATAGAATGCAATTACTGCCGTACAGAAATACTACAACGGATGAATGCTTTATATTTTTAATTCTTGTACTAGACATGGTATCTATGTTTTAAAAAATCCCTCTTTAATTTCCTGAAATAAAAATAACGTACGTCTGCCTTGATGAATGGTGGATGGAATCAAAGCATTGTTCAAAATTTTGTCGGGATTAATTTTGCTCTTTGACCGTAAAATACAGTATTTAATCAATACATTGTTCTCCATGTCGACGGCTTTTGTAATTTCGTTACGTGGAAACCCATAGTAATAGGTTAAGCTTTTCCAAAGAGTACTCCGGACAAATAAGCGGACAGGCAGATGAAAATTAAAAAAAAAAAAAAGATTATAATATTACGTTTGTGTTATGATATCGTTCGAGTAATTATGTGAGCGTTTGTATGGTTCTTTCTTTGCCCATCAATCACGCAGTAACAGAGCTAGAATATAGATAGTGTAACTACGCAGGATAATTACTTTTTTTCGAGGGGAAAAAAAGGATCCCTGCGTTATTTTAAAAAAACATAGCTCCACGCGAGGTACAAAGTCGCATGCAAAATCCAGTAGATGATAAAGAAAAGAACTAAAGCTCGAAAATCCTTTTATAGACTACCGAATTCGAAAAATTGGCAATGCGAAATCCAAAATCCAAATATAAATGGACATATGTCATCTCCAAGTTTCTTTGATGACTAGTGCCACACGTATACACGAGCCGCGTTTGTGTCGCCTAACGGGCCGGGCTTATGAAAAAACCAAGTCTTTCAGTTTTCAAAGTATTTTTTATCTGGCGGAGCGCGTATTAAAATCATCCCCCGCATAGCTGACAAGCCGGTCCTTAAATTATGAACTTATTCCAAGTCTTTTTCATTTAATTTTCACCGACTGTGTTATAACAGTTTTAATTTTGAGTATCTGTAGTTTAAACGCGCGCTATACGCTTTATAGGCTGGAGCGTTTAACAGGAGTGGCTCATATTTTATGAGGCAGCTTCCGACGGGGAAAAAATCGTATTGCTATTTAAATAGGGACTTTAATAATACAATATTTGATGCATACAGGCTTATCCTCAACCGTTTGCCCGTTGAATATTCAGCTATAATTCGCTTACGGCGAGATATTACTTTAAAATGTAGCGTAATGAAATTTTAAATCGTTTTTTCTTATTTCCTATCTTATTGTTCGCATTCGTTTTTCATAGCGTTGGCTTATTAGCCGTTGGGAATATTGTAAAAACGAGTACGTGTTAAACACATTTGTACACACATACATGCACAGTGAGATAAATGCGTCACAAGCCGAACGCTTCGGCCGATCGTGCCTTCTCTATCGCTTGTTCCGCGCTTTCGCTTGCAATGAATCATGCTTTTTCGTGCGTGTAGCCGGCGTTCATCAATTATAAGACGTTATCACGTCCAAAAGAAAAAAGAGGAGATCTCGAGAAAAACAAGAGAACACCAAACTAATATATCTAATATATATTTTTTTATTCAACTACAATTGCCCTTGACTGCAATCTCACCTGATGGTAAGTGATGATGCAGTCTAAGATGGAAGCGGGCTAACTGACGGACTGGAAGAGGTATGTATTCCCCTGATCGGTTTCTACACGGCATCGTACCGGAACGCTACATCGCTTAGTGGCACGGCTTTGCCTGTAGGGTGGTAACCAGCCACGGCTTAAGCCTCCCACCAGACCAGACTCGAGACAATTTAGAAATTGTAAAATCCCAAATTGCCCCTATCGGGAATCGAATCCAGGACCTCCCACATATAAGACCATAGAATAGAATAGAATAGAAAT
The DNA here is from genome assembly GCA_920104075.1 of Melanargia galathea. Lineage (NCBI taxonomy): Eukaryota > Metazoa > Arthropoda > Insecta > Lepidoptera > Nymphalidae > Melanargia > Melanargia galathea. Next base: position 1,370,204 of record OV049879.1, read on the forward strand.
TCTAATAGTATATCTAATAGTATTCTAATAGTAACTAAAATGTATCCCGGATAACCTCTATTCCCCGTGAATCATCAAGTGCAGGCCGACTGCGGGCTAAAATTTATCGCCTGATTCGCTTAAATATTGCACCCAATATGCATCCCGGTCCGATTACACACTCAAATTATGGTCGCGCACAGCGTCGCGCCCCGACTTCGTCCGATTTATTCGTTCATTTGCTAAACATTCGGACAGGCGCAACGCGATCGCTATGAAGCGCGACGGCAACGATCGAACGCGGTCAGAGGAAACTCTATGAAGGAGTTCACGATAAGTTTTTTTTAACCCCCGACGCAAAGAGACGACGGATGTTATACGTTTGATGTGTCTGTCTGTCTGTCTGTCTGTCTGTCGCACCGTAGATCTTAAACAGATGAACCGGTAAAATCACTCGGTAGGGATGAGTGTAAATAATTTTCCACTCTCACCCCACCAGCGAGTATCCCCCCTTGGTAGAGACAAGTGGAACAGGCGAAATTAAGGCGACACTTGTTGACATTTTATTTATACTCTCATTTCACTTACATCTCGTTTATTTGTCTACTCATGTTAACATTTGACAATGTACACTAGAAAAATATATAAAAACATCCTTAAAAATAACAAAAATGTAAAAACACACTACACTAACCAGCCTGTAAGGATAGAATTAAAACAACGAAGCTCCAATAAATGACCATTTATTTAATTCTGATTTATTTGAGGTTAGGTTTTGAATGTATTTCATTATTTAGCCCTAATTCTCAATGAGTCTACCACCACTTCGGAAACCTATTCTATCAAGAAGAAGTGGCAAGAAACTTGATAGAATTTGTTACAAATGAATATTAATGTACGAAATTAACTTTCATTTAACTAAGACAAGATAAAGTGATTATGATAGGATGATTTTAAACTATATAAGACTTTATAACAACTTCACCGATAACCTTTCCGTAAACTTTATGATGATAACTTAATCATTCCTAATAGATAAACTTAAAGTAAGGTTTTTTTAAAGATTAACACACGACAATTATGACATATAACAAAATTACAAGAAGTCTATATAATTTACATTTGGAGAACAATATTAAAAGAACCAATACTTAGCTTTTTCAACTATTTCGACTCACTAAATATAACTATAAACCACTTTTGCTTATTCAAACGAGAATCAAACGGCCTTCTTTGTGAAGATCCGTTTTATAGCCCGTTTCCCTCCACAAAATAATCCAAAACCCACACCCATGTGATTTTTGCTGGTTGGTTAGAATTTTGACCAATACGGTCTATTCAGTCCTCCCATTGGCTGACATAGACCGGACATAGCTATTTTTCATTTTTATTGATTGGTTGATATCTTAACGCAACTTGATTCACATCAATACAATTTCGTTCAGAAAAACAAAGTATTATAACTTGCATTACATTTAACAAATTACTCTAAGCAATTAAAAATTAATATCTTTTGATTGTGAAAATTAACAAAATTATATAAACTCGTTATAAAATGGACCAAATCCGAAACCCATTTGTTAGTTCTTGACACTCATCCATCCTGACTCACTTTGCGACCCTGCAAAGAGAAATAAAAGTGCATTTGAAAAACATTCCACTTAAATAACAAAATAAATAACCACATCTATTTTATTTATTTGCAAAATGCATGTATTCAATCATAATTGATCAAATATAGTGACATTATACCAACGGTAAGTCATTATTTATGAAATTTTAATAAATCAATTAATTGAAGCCATGAAACTATTTCTATCCATTAATTAGGTCGATTATTTCCAGTAAGCCAACTTGTCTTAGCCATTAGAATTATTTTAAATAAATATTGAGCTATTTGTAATAAACCGTTCAATAGTAACCAACAAAATGGTTTCAGTAAACCAATTAGTCTGAAATTGATACGACCGTTTCTATTAAACTATTTAACAAATATATACTTAGTCGCTCATTAGCAACAATCAGTCAAATAAAACCATTTAAGTATAACCAATAAAATCGTATAGGTAATGGTATGGATAAAATCGTATAACCATTGTTCGCATATAACCATTGTTTGGATATAACCATTGTTCGGACATAACCATTGTTCGAATATAACCATTGTTCCAATGTATCCATTGTTCGAATGTATCCATTGTTCGAATGTATCCATTGTTCGAATGTAACCATTCTTCGAATGTAACCATTCTTCGAATGTAACCATTCTTCGAATGTAACCATTCTTCGAATGTAACCATTCTTCGAATGTAACCATTCTTCGAATGTAACCATTCTTCGAATGTAACCATTCTTCGAATGTAACCATTCTTCGAATGTAACCATTCTTCGAATGTAACCATTCTTCGAATGTAACCATTCTTCGAATGTAACCATTCTTCGAATATAACCATTCTTCGAATATAACCATTCTTTGAATATAACCATTCTTTGAATATAACCATTCCTCGAATATAACCATTCCTTGAATATAACCATTCCTCGAATTTAACCATTCCTCGAATATAACCATTCCTCGAATATAACCATTCCTCGAATATAACCATTCCTCGAATATAACCATTTTATTTTATAACTGTTTGCAATTAATCAATTGTATATACTACAATGCCACCTTAAACCAATAAGTCGCAACCAATGCCACTTCCAAAACCAATCAGTCCCTAAGTTCCAATTTCCAAAGCAACTTTCAAAATTAATCAGTCACAACCTTTGTGACCTTCTCAAACCAATTAGTTGCAACCGATGCAACTTTCAAAACAATCAGTTGCAACCGATGCAACTTTCAAAACCAATTAGTTGCAACCGATGCAACTTTCAAAACAATCAGTTGCAACCGATGCAACAGTTGCAACCGATGCAACCTCCAAAACCAGTCAATTGCAACCGATGCAACTTCCAAACCAGTCAGTTGCAACCGATGCAACCTTCAAACCAATTAGTTGCAACCAATGCAACTTTCAAAACCAGTCAGTTGCAACCGATGCAACCTCCAAACCAGTCAGTTGCAACCGATGCAACCTTCAAACCAATTAGTTGCAACCAATGCAACCTTCATAACTAGTCTGTTGCAACCAATGCAACTTCCAAAACCAATTAGTTGTAATCATTGGAACTTTCTAAATTAACCAGTCGCAACCAATGCTACCATTTCTAACAATATCATCATACCGAACCACAGCTCAGCTACGCTACAGCATAGCGCGTCTATCCCAGGCCTATCTTAACATAAATTGCTTGACCTGCTTACAAACAAAAATCTGTCTCTACCAACGTTGCCTTATTTCTGCGCTCCACCGCCCTTCAACATAAATAGGTATTAGCCCTAGCCAACCAATCATACCTAGACTAAAAATAAATTGTATTCAGATCTCCCTGTGTTCCTGTCCTCTAACCATCTTAGTAATATAATACTTGTGAGTGGATTCATTGTAGCGCCGTAAGAGCATCACATATCGCTTCGTACAATATCGCCCTATGTGGTGACGGCAACGTTATGTCAATACTATCTCTTCCTCTATCCCGCTACCAATAACTTGCATGCCTACTATTACTGTCCCATCCCGATTATGACTGCACCATCTCTACCGACCGACGAATCTCAATAACAACAAAAACAAACAACAATAACAACAAAATGCGCGAATTTACAATAGTTATTCAAAACTCAACAGTTTTGTCAACGGTACCAACATCCGTCTAGTACCAACGCAACCAAAACCGCGGTCAGGTGCATCACCAATTTGCGGGGCTTACAACCACTTACATCACACCAAAAGGAAAACTAGACCCTCCAGCCATATTTGTATAAACTTTTGTAACAGTGTTACCAAACAGGTTATAAGGGAAACGTTATCAAAAACATAGCGCCACTATCAATAGCCCAAACAACCCACCTACCTAAACAATCCAAAACCAAGAACCACTTGTCTCATACGTGTAGTATTAGAGATTCATCCTAAGTCTATATCAATTTAATATCACCAGAATGAAAACAATTGTTCACTTACACAGAACTATACCTCCACCATAAATATGATTATCAAAACTCAATAGGTAAAAACTCAAACATTAGATTCAAAGAAATCACACAAGTCCAGCGAACGAACTAGCGATTATTTTCATACTTCCCAGTTCCTATTATAGCTACACAAACTTTTACACAAATTCTTAGTTACGAAAGAACCGTCTCAAACCATATAAATTTAATTTACCAACAATAGATCAAAGCTCACACAGAGCTATCTCTCCCTCACCACATATACTCAAATGATAGCAAAAGAAACCTTAAAGCACGCCAATACTTGGCAGGCTAAAGTGCATTGCATTAGCCACGTCATAACACTCCGCAAATAAATGATTTGAATTTGAATTAAACCCGACTACTTATAAAACATGATTTCCAATGACAGACGTTTCAGGACTTATTATTAAAGCAGAATGATCAACCCTGACCCAGAAGTTTACACAAAATGTAATTTATTAAAAATCATCTTACGAATATATGACAATTTGAAAATTAATAATTATTAATGCAATAGCGAATTCAACCGTTTCAACTTCCTGTTTCTCTGGCACGTCTGGCGGCCATTTGCATTAATTTATACGCATACATTCCCAAACAAAAAGATTTGTTACTAATACATTATTTTATTTGTTATTTTTTTTTTTAGATCGTACAATATGATTAAAGTAAATAAGTAATAAATAATAATTTTATTACTTTGTTCTAATATTGTTTTATTCGTTTCACGCATTCGTGCATTTTGTGTGAATATATAACTATAACCTTCATTTTGTGTAACAAAACTTATTTCAAAATGTCAATGTAACATGATGCTAAGACATGATGCGTCTTCAGCAAATTCTACATTGCAAACTACTCAACATGGACATCGTTGCAATAGCTATGTTTGATTAAGTATAGTGTGCGCTAAACAAATAGTTCAAACCAGCAGGAGCATTGTAACTATACACGTCTTTTTCTTACCAAGTAGTTCAACAACTATAAACTTACATATAACCTAGAATAATTTTCAAACTTAAACTTAGATTTATTCAAAAACGGCAAGACCTAGAGGTATTTAAATGGTATGTTTGGCTATCAAGAATAAACCGACACTAAATGCTGCATACGACATGCTTGTAAACGGCTTTTAAAAATGGGTTATACGCCCATAGATTTTTGGGCATCCTCATTTAGTGTATTACCTTTTATTTCATTTTTCAAACTATTTTCTCCAAAACAAAGTACAGAGCAAAAATTACTATCGAACACACAATTTGTTTTCACTAGAGCGAAATATACTATTCCCCTCATCTTATTCACCTCGATGTGTCTAACGTGCGTAATGCTTTACTTTCCATAAACATGATAATACCAGAACTACACACAAAGACTCCCAATACCTTTTAATCAATCCTTACGTTCAATCCATAACAAAGTAACCATATTATTTGAACCATATAAAACGATGGAGAATTCTAAAAGATCACCAAACCGCGCCAAAACCCACGACGTTAAATTTTCAACAATTCTAAATTAAATTCCCGCATAGCAACAACAAAGTTACCGAAAGCTGCACCTTATTTCCACAAACAATGTGTGTTTTGCACTTGCACGCACGGATACCCACCAAATGTGAAACATTCTTTATAACAAATTCAACAGTCTTCTAACCAACCATAATATAAAAACGGCGTGTCTTTCATCACAACTATGCTGGATAGTGAGATAATGACAGAATGATAAAGGCCAAGTACAGTATTAGATTAGTCAAATCTCATGTTGCAAACAATAACAAGGAAAACAGTAACTTTATGGCACTTTCCAGATCCTTGCGTAACAACAACAAAATTATATGATACCGGTAGGTAGTTACCGAAAACCACATCGCTATCCAACTTTTCCCACCCACAATTTGCCAGTAAAATTTCCGTATAACCTCTCAGCAAAATAAACATTTTAAAATACCAGCACAATTTCGGCAAAAATTAAAAATAACGGAAAGATCCTACCAGTTCATCCGGATACACCTTTGCTGTGATAACTCTGATGCACGTCTTGGGTTGGCTTTTGAAACGTGCCGCCCTGATAGAGCAAAAGTGAGTTTATAGGGGTGTCTTAGAGGGTCTGTCGATGCCCCCGGAACAAATTTTTTTTGCCGGACGCGCGATTTTTTTTTACAAAAAATACGAATAATACGTATATTTTTAGGTTAGAAACGTAAATTTTTGATAAAAATTTGCGTGAAATGAAACGTTGTTTGACACGACAAGTGCAGGGTGGCCATTTTGTGGGGAGTTTCCCAACCTGCGGGGAGATTTGAAATAGATTGGGAATTTATTGGATTTATTTATAAATAGGTTTTGTTTTTTTAACCACACTTTTGGTAAATCCCCATTAACAAGTAGGGGTGGGAAGAAGCTAGGGTAGGTTAGGTTAGGTTAGAACATAAATATTCATGTGCCCGGCCGCAGGCCGGGCACTTAGGTTCTATTGGGTCCTTGGTCGAATGTGGTCCAAATCGAAATCTGAGCACCCCAACCCCAAGCAGTCTTGTCTTGATGACGTACCCCCTTCTTCCCCCCTCCCCTCTCCCTTCACTTAACGAGGCGACTCGTTTTAAATGTTTTACCAATGTCAGTTTCATCAATATTAAAAAAATTATTAAAAAAAAAGTATGCGTTTCCGGCAAAGGGTTTGAGGGGGGGATGACTTACCTTCCTCCCCTCCCCCCTCCCCCACCCTCACCTACCCCCTATCGGGGCGGCACGATTCAAAATATTAACCCACGTCTTCTCCGAAATGGCCTCGTTCTCTTCCACTCTTGCATGTCTGTGGGCTGCTGTAGGACCTCGACTGCTGGGATCCTACCGCAGTAGGATCCCACTTCTGAAATGTAAAAACACACTACACTAACCAGCCTGTAAGGATAGAATTAAAACAACGAAGCTCCAATAAATGACCATTTATTTAATTCTGATTTATTTGAGGTTAGGTTTTGAATGTATTTCATTATTTAGCCCTAATTCTCAATGAGTCTACCACCACTTCGGAAACCTATTCTATCAAGAAGAAGTGGCAAGAAACTTGATAGAATTTGTTACAAATGAATATTAATGTACGAAATTAACTTTCATTTAACTAAGACAAGATAAAGTGATTACTTCACCGATAACCTTTCCGTAAACTTTATGATGATAGCTTAATCATTCCTAATAGATAAACTTAAAGTAAGATTTTTTTAAAGATTAACACACGACAATTATGACATATAACAAAATTACAAGAAGTCTATATAATTTACATTTGGGGAACAATATTAAAAGAACCAATACTTAGCTTTTTCAACTATTTCGACTCACTAAATATAACTATAAACCACTTTTGCTTATTCAAACGAGAATCAAACGGCCTTCTTTGTGAAGATCCGTTTTATAGCCCGTTTCCCTCCACAAAATAATCCAAAACCCACACCCATGTGATTTTTGCTGGTTGGTTAGAATTTTGACCAATACGGTCTATTCAGTCCTCCCATTGGCTGACATAGACCGGACATAGCTATTTTTCATTTTTATTGATTGGTTGATATCTTAACGCAACTTGATTCACATCAATACAATTTCGTTCAGAAAAACAAAGTATTATAACTTGCATTACATTTAACAAATTACTCTAAGCAATTAAAATTTTGTTATATTTAAGACCGAAATACTGATTGTACACCAGTCCTGTAAAATGTATTAGGCTCGATTATGTGTGTTTAACATCCTAATGTGCTTGTAATTTTGTTAATAAATTATCGTTCAATAATTAATTAATTCATTCATTCATTCACACTGTAGAGTACGGGTAGGCAGCCGCACTGGTCCCTGCTGCCTTCGCCGTACTATCTCCACAATGTACCCTTCAAACAGCTCCTTATATTCCAAACCGATCAATGTGACATTGTGCTAAACTGCTGCCATAGCAGTAGTTAATAATTGGTTTATCTGGATCACAATAGTGGAATAGTGAACGACTATTCCACCATTGCGATCCAGACAAACCAATTATCAACTTTTTGAATACTGAAAAAATACTTTACTCAAATGCATGAATACTAATATGACTACGATATTGACATACGACATCAATACTGAGTGATGAGCACATTCAAATCCATGAATACTGAATGATCACTATATTTAAATACTGAAAATTCTCTCAGTGTTCAAATATAGTGATCATTCACTATTCACTATTCCATTATACTTATTGTGCTCTAGAGAAATTAATTATATTATTAGCATTCTGAGTATGTAACGAGTACATTTAAATGCCTGAATATTGAATGACTAATATACAAATAATAATATATACTCATGAACACTCATCTATTAAATCAACATTCTGCTTTTCAATCCTTAATATTCATGCCAATAGTTGTTGACCTTTATAACAAACTTTAAAATAAGTACCTGAATTACTTTGATTTAAGGGTATTAAAGTAAAATAGCATCGTATTGATCGTATCCGATAATTTTAACCAAGTGAAGACCGTATAATCTTTTTTCAGTAATAATTATTTCTACACAATCTCCAATATTTAAAGACATGATGATATTTTTTTTCCTTATGAATAAATAAATAGTTACTTCATCATTATAATCGTGTGTTATCAAGGATGTATTCAATCACACTAATGTAGAATAGAATACGTGTCTCTGATATAGAATAGAATATAAATAAAACTTTGTTAGGACTTGGTTTTATTAGAAAAATAAAATTCGAGCTCGATAATAAAATATATTTATTTGCATACTAATAAGTTTACAATTTTACATAATAATTGAGTACTTAGATAATTTATATCGTAATTTTTAAACAATAATTATTATTATTATTATTTATACACGAACTTAATGAAAATTTTTTAAACGCTAGTTTCATCAATGCAGGACATACTTCGTCGGATTTTTGTTATTAAACTGTGAGCTCTATTACAGATTTTGTCGAATAGTAAATTATCACTGTCAACACAATTCGAGCTCGATAATAAAATATATTTATTTGCATACTAATAAGTTTACAATTTTACATAATAATTGAGTACTTAGATAATTTGTATCGTTATTTTTTAAACAATAATAATAATAATTATTATTATTATTTATACACGAACTAAATGAAAATTTTTTAAGCGATAGTTTCATCAATGCAGGACATACTTCGCTGGATTTTTGTTATTAAACTGTGAGCTCTATTACAGATTTCGTCGAATAGTAAATTATCACTGTCAACACAATTCGAGCTCGATAATAAAATATATTTATTTGCATACTAATAAGTTTACAATTTTACATAATAATTGAGTACTTAGATAATTTGTATCGTTATTTTTTAAACAATAATAATAATTATTATTATTATTATTTATACACGAACTAAATGAAAATTTTTTAAGCGCTAGTTTCATCAATGCAGGACATACTTCGCTGGATTTTTGTTATTAAACTGTGAGCTCCATTACAGATTTCATCAAATAGTAAATTATCACTGTCAACACAATTCGAGCTCGATAATAAAATATATTTATTTGCATACTAATAAGTTTACAATTTTACATAATAATTGAGTACTTAGATAATTTATATCGTTATTTTTAAACAATAATAATAATTATTATTATTATTATTTATACACGAACTAAATGAAAAATTTTTAAACGTTACTTTCATCAATTCAGGACATACTTCGTTGGATTTTTGTTATTAAACTGTGAGCTCCATTATAGATTTCATCGAATAGTAAATTATCACTGTCAACGACATATTGAGCATAGATATTTGCTTCACATTCACAAAACATTGTGTTTCGTAGTTTTGCTGCATCATATATTTCTAATCTGATAATTTTGGCTCCATTATTTCGAACTTTTATGTATGAATAAACAACATTGGCTTTTTCTTTTTTAAAGTAGGAGGGATGTCTGATCCATTATTTTCCCTTTGGAAATAATTACTAACACGTTGAGTAAGGGTCGTATTGGGTTGAAAGTTAAAAAGATCATTCGAATCCTGAAACAAATAAAAACAAAACAGCTTTATGAATATGCAATTTGAATAAAAAACAAACCTAAGAGGTGGTTATGTTTATCAAAATAAAAATAAAGTATTTCTATTCAGATTTAAATACTTAATTATAAAAAATCAGGTCTTACCGACATGTTGTAGATCACGTTCTGATGTCCCGTACAATGCAATGAATTTTTACAAGTTTTTTCGCGACTTATATACTTTTTCGAAATTATCAATAAAGTTCAAAATCATAGGTTTTATTATTCAAAGATCGTTCCCTAATTGGAAATGGAATGTGAAATATGAATCCCGTAGACATTGTGTCGCCTGCATGGCGGTGGTCCGCGCGCGCGCGCGTGGATGTAGGGTTACATTCAGATCGAAATATTACGGACTTGTCTTAGGCTGTATTCATGTAAAGAAGTTGCTTGTTATGTAATCGAACAAAAACTATTGAATAAAATTACATACTTTACTTATTACGTACCTACGCACAAACAAATCAACAGATAAACTATTCTTATTGTTATGTATGCTACAATATTATGTATAAGTAATTTAAGTTATCTGAAAACTGGTCCATCCGTTTGACGACAAACTCAATGTTTTAAATAATATTATATTAATAGAGAATATATAACTTACTCAATATAATGCTTATCCTGGTAATCACTTGATAAAATATGGTAACCTATGCGTTCTCCAAGATAAATGCTTAGTAAACAATAATCATATAAGACTTACATTAAGGTTCTAACACATTATCCTCGAGATATTATGATGTACATTCTGTTCATCTGCTCCCTCATAACTCATAAACAATACTTTTTAGAATAATTAAGCGTTTGAAAATTCCATGTTTATTAGTGAAGTGTAAAATAGTAAAAGGTGACATATAAAACTCTAGTGCTTTATAATGAATTACTAACAACCCATCCCGACTTCGCACGGGTAGCGTATTACAATTTTTGTAGGGATCTCTAATTTTTGAAATATAATAATATAGTCTATTTATATTACTCAGGAATAATGTAGCTTTCTACTGGTAAAAGAATTTTCAAAATTGGTTCTATAGTTTCAGAGATTACCTCCTACAAACAAACTTACAACCTTTACCTCTTTAATATATTAGTATCTTAGATTATAATTTTTCAAATAATGATTTCGAGCACATGGTAGTGTGAAGGAACCTTTTGGTGAAGGAGGGGATTTTTCATGACAAATCATTTTCGCTTTATTTAAGGAATTGAGCGGGATGTTAGTACAATAGTGCATCATTGTGTTATCCTGAAGTAAGAATCCCAGTGTCTAAGCTGGTAGATTTTTTTCCAAGTGTATATCTTCTCAATCAAAGATAATGTAAGTACTTTTATATTTATTCATACATAGGTTAGAATACTTCCAGTGTTCGATTAAACTTTTTTCTTTAATCATAATAATATTATGCTATTTATGTGCTAATGGTTAGCTTGTCGGTGCTAACTATGGTTCTGGGTTCGATTCCTCGATCGGTCCATAAATTGTTGTTATGATACAGGTGAATGCTAGATTGAGAACACTTCCTGTATTTAAGTAAACAATTTCTTTGATTATAATAATAGTTTATTTATATGCTAATTCTTAGCTCGCTGGAGCATGGTACTGGGTTCGATTCCCCTGCCCGGCTCAAAAAACGACTGTAATGAAATAGATGAAAACTAGAGTGAAATTACTTCCAGTATTTAACTTTTTTCTCTTTGATTATAATATGATGTTATTTATGTGCTAATGGTTAGCTTATCGGGCTTTATCCTGGGTTCGAATCCCTGGTCGGCTCTACATAATATATTGATAAGAGATATTTTTATCGAGATATTCTCAGTACCTACTCAGAGTCAGAAAATAGAAGTTTTTACCATCATTCCTTAGAGAATGCATTAAGCCATCTGTTCCAGTTATTATTGAATTACTAGATTAGTCAGTGTGTTAAACCATCTTTCCAGTTATTATTCCTAATATTATAACATGATGTGAATGTAGTTGATAAAACAAGATCAATTCACTTTAAGATATTCATAATACTGTACTATTTACCACGTCATGCTATGAACATAATATTGTGCTATGTTATAAATATAATATAAAATAATAGAATAAAAAAATATATTTATTATGCAATAACTGATACGCGATGAAGGTTTATATTAATACATAATTGAATATTTGAATACTTTTATTACAGGTCACGAGAGAATGCTGAGACGTTGTTCCCATCAGAAGATGAGTTGCCGCAGCCTTCGCCGCAGCGTGAACTTGAAAAGAAATCGAAGAAAACGACACACGACAAATTAATAACCGGTGAACCAACAAATCCTACACCGACGCGTACTTCGAAGAAAACGACGAAGTCAGTTATCAATCCCATCGCACCACCATCAAAAAAGATCACTGCATACGATCTTTTCGGTACGGATAGCGAAGATGACGAGTCTGAAGAGGCCTCTACACCTACTGCGGGTAAAAAAAATACAGCCTTTAGTTTCGTATTTAACAAGAAGACTGGCTAACGGTTACTCGAGGCAATCTTTCGAGGGTAAGACAGGAACGCACTTCATTGATCTGAAAGTGTACCGATGTGACGAGGTCGATAATGTCCAGCCCGTAAATAGATGACATCATGATAACATATGTGTTAAAAACCGCACGAATGAAGACACTGACGCATGGCGCTACTTAACAGATTCCCTGTTTAATGAATCATATATGATTCATTGAACAGGCTTTTTCACTCGGTCTGTTACGCTCATGAATCATATATGCACAATTTTTGATGCTTGTTCCGATAAATTTTTGTATCAGAACGTGGCGGGCTAATTTCGTATTTTGCACGGGACGTGATAGGACACATCATCAAAATAAATTTTTTGTGCATATAAGATTCATGAGCGCATTGTAAATGCACACACACATATCACGCTTGAATATGACGCATTTGAATCATATGCGATCATATCATATTTGATTCAAAAGCGTGGTATATTAGATCCTTTGTCATGCGTGCCGTGAATCACATTTGATCATTTTTTATTTTATTTTTTTAACAAAAATTTTCTTAGAAAAAGTGTTTCTATACAACTTTTGTTTTGACACAAAATGATAATATTGAAATGACTAAGTGAGCGTAGAACCTTTCAATAACACATTTGTATGGGGGTAGGGAACTTGTTAATAAACTTCATCATAGCGACTCGAAAAGAATATAGAAAGTGCGCTCCCGCTTTTATCAGCAACTATTATTAGAAATTATTCCACTACGTCACACAATATTCTTTTTAAAAATTGTATTGTAACATCGAATACTGGAAAGTATTCTCACCTGTGTATGTATAAATAAATAAATATAAAAGTACTTACATTAATTGAGAAGACGCTTGGAAAATATCAGTAGACACCCGGATCCTTACTTCGGGATAACGCAAAATGATGTACTATTGCACTAACATCCCACTCAACTCCTTAAATAAGTAGATTTCAAAGTGTTAAATTAGACTTTTTTTTAAATTAATTATAGTTTGGTCTATGTAGACAGTAGTATTGTATGAAATTATGTGTATGAGTGAAATGTGTATATTATTCATAAGATTAAAAATATAAATATATAAATAAATATAAAAGTACTTACATAGATTGAGAAGACGCCTGGAAAATCTATCAGTAGATAACAGGATCCTTACTTCAGGATAACACAATGATGTACTATTGAGATTGCGCAAGTGTACCCGTAACCCAGCCACCAGGCGACACGGAGGAACATCGCTGGGTTTTAGTGGGTATTCTGGCCACTTCTTGGCCTGCCTGAGTCCCACACTACCTTCCGGAAGCATTGCAGTTCGCTGTAAGGCTTCCGGAGGGTGTGCGTAAATGCATTTCCCAGCGTCAAAAAAAAAAAAAAAAATGATGTACTATTGCACTAACATCCCGCTCAACTCCTTAAATAAGTAGATTTCAAAGTGTTAAATTAGACTTTTTAATTAATTATAGTTTCGTCTATGTAGACACCAGTATTGCATGAAATTATATGTATGAGTGAAATGTGTATATTATTCATAAGATTAAAAATATAAATATATAATTACGAGTATATCCATCTGTTTATTTTTATAAAATCTTATACCTTAATTTAAATACATTTTACACAGAATATATAGCTGATTATATTCGGAATAAAGTCATGGATTGCGATATTATGATTAAACCAAATAACAATACTTTAAAATGTTTGATTTAGATTTTAGACTAGAATAATACGTTCTAATACAATGCATTTTGATGCGATAATAGCATTGGATCTATATTAGGTTTGCGAATGTTAAATTAAAAGCAAATAAATGACATTAATTTGAAAAGCGAGTCAACAATCCTCCTTTACCCATGACAAGAATCGAATCTTTATTTTTTTATTGTATGATAGGCTTACGCTTGACGACAATCATGCCTGGAGAGCAATGATGAGGTCTAAGTTGGAACGCGCTTGCCTAGAAAATGCCTATTCACTCTTGTTTTGAAGGCACTTAAGTTGAACGAGGCGGGAAACACGGACGCCGGAAGGGCGTTCCACACCCTAGCGGTTCGTATCAGAAACGTTGATCGAAAGCGCTTCGTGCGGGCAGACTGTACGTCAACCACATAGGGATGCCAACGTTCACGACTTCTCGCTGTTCTGTGGTGAAATGGTGAAGGAGGAACCAGGTTAAATAGTTCCTGAGCACACTCTCCAAAGTATATCCGATAAAAGACCGATAGACAGGCGACATTGCGCCGGTGCTGTAAACTTAGCAGTTTCGCCTGGGTTAGTGACCGATCGCCTATAATTCTACGGGCGCGGCGATCAACCGAGTCTAATGCGTCGAGTTGGTATTTGGCAGAGCCGTCCCAAAGGTGGCAGCAGTACTCCATGCCTGACCGGATTTGAGCCTGATAGAGAGTGAGGCGCTGTGCAGGTGTGAAGTACCGTTTCACCTTGTTCAGGATACCAAGTTTTTTGGCAGCTGTTTTGGCCTTCAACTCGATGCATTTCCCGAAATTGAGTTTGGGTGAGATGTCAATACCCAGAAGTTCAATATGGTCACCAATCGGAACGGATACACTTTGGAAAGTAGGAGCCAAGGTGAAAGGGCTCTTTTTTGCAGTGAATAAACACGCTTGCGTTTTGGTGGCATTAAACTTAACTAAATTGGCGTCACCCCAATCAGACACCTCCTTGAGAGTTGAGTTAATGCGATTCACCATTGCCTCTCTTTGCTCAAGGATCTCAGTAGCACTGGCTCGAGAACTGGACATGTATCTATCCGTAACTGTGCTGTCATCAGCGTACCCAAAGATACCGGGTTTTAGAAGATCATTGATGTGCAGCAGAAAAAGGGTTGCGGATAGAACAGATCCCTGAGGGACACCGGCATTGATAGCCATTAGGTCAGATGAGCAGCCATCGACGACTACCCGAAATGACCTGTCACTCAGGAAATCAGATATCCAGCTACAAAAGCCAGTGGGTATTCCGTATGCCGGAAGCTTGCTGAGAAGACTGCCGTGCCAGACCCGGTCAAAAGCCTTTGAGACGTCAAGAGAAACGGCTAGTGCTTCTCCGTATTTCTCAATGGCTTCACCCCAAATATGTGTGGCATACACTAGAAGATCTCCCGTAGACCGATTTTTCCGAAATCCGTACTGGTGGTCTGACAGGAGGTCGTTAGCTTCTAGGTATGATAGGAGTTTATTATTGAGAACACGTTCCATACTCTTACAGAGGATGGACGTGATCGCAATTGGTCTGTAATTTGCCGGGTCAGCACGACTCCCCTTTTTCGGTACTGGTTGCACGTTTGCAACTTTCCACGATTTGGGGACTTGAGCAGTTTCCAGGGAGAGACGAAACAAGCGTGTTAGCACAGGAGACAACTCAGGGGCGCAATTCCGCAGGACTCTGACTCAGGACTTCTGATCTAAAAGTATCGTATACTAACGGATCGTCATCTCATATTTTGTATGAATTTACACCAAATGTTCCTCCTGGTTATATAAGTTCTGAAAACTATTATTTACTTACAATCAATATGATGCTATTTTACCCTCCTAAAATATAAGTAGTTAATTCGAATACCTATTTTAAAGTATACTATCAATGCTTTAAACTATGGACACAAATATTAAGAATTGAAAAACAGTATGTAGATTTAATAAATTAGTGTTCATGAACATATTATTTGTAATTCATATTTTATACTCACCAAGTATTATAACATGTATACAGTATTCAAAACGGTAGTCATTCAAAGTTCAAGCATTTGAATGAACGATCATTTTTGGTAGAATATAAGTCATTGAGTAATATAGTTTGAAAAATGATCATAAATGTTATAATAGTAGACGTGCAAGGCTTTAAAACTGATGAAAATGAGTTTATGATAAAAGAATTTGCTATTCATTGGAATAACCGCATACAAACATTCCGCATCAAACTACTATGCCAATTTTATGACTTAACAAAAAACTGAAAGAAAACATGCTTCTTGGATTGAAAGAAACAAAGGGATCCTTTGGAATATCCGTATTCGAACTATAAATTTATTATTCAGAAGATTTTAAACGGTAAAACTATTGATGTCAAAGATGTTGAAAAAAAAAAAACGATTATGGTTAATGCAAATGTTAGAAAATAGTAGGTACAATTTACAATTTAGAAGATAAAGACTGTCGGAATTTGCTAAGTTAACATAAAAAATATTTCAGTGAGTTATATAGTTGTATTTTCCATATTCAGTTTCAAGTATTTAAATTTACTTATTACTCAGTATTCAAATATAGAACAAAGGCAGTCTATTAAATTGGTTTATTAATCATTTGCATTTTTAACTCTATATAGGTACCTGGATATAATAATTGTCGAGGATCGGGTACAAATCGTACGAAAAGAGAGATATTAACCAGTTGGAAGAATAATATTCCAGTGAGTTATATACCTAGTAGTATTTTCAATATTCAGGTTCAAGTATTTAAATTTACTTATTACTGAGTATTCAAATATAGAACAAAGGCATTGGTTTATTAATCATTTGAATTTAGAACTCCATATACCTGGATATAACAATTGTTGTGGAACGGGTACAAATCGTACGAAAAAAGAGATATTAACCGGTTGGAAGAATATTGTAAAGAACATGACATAGCCTATGAGCATTCATCTTTCGTCCAACTGGTTAGTATCTCTCTTTTCGTACGATTTTGTGCCTGGTCCACAACAAATATTATATCCAGGTATATTGTAAAGAACATGAAATAGCCTATCAGCAATCATCTGATTTGAGTAATCGGCATAAAGCTGATATAAAACAGATGAACGTGCTACGCAGCCAGGTCAGATGTCAGTTTAAGAGAAAGATAGCTGCAGCAACATATAAAGTAAATAAAGCGATGCATAGCCTGTCAGCAATCATCTGATTTGAGTGATCAGCATAAAGCTGATATAAAACTGTGAAACATGGTACGGAGCCGCATAACCGCGTCAGATGTTAGTTTAGGAGAAAAGATAGCAGCAGATATAGTCAGTAAAGAGATGAATAGTCTATCAGTAATCATCTGATTTGAGTGATCAGCATAAAGCTGATATAAAACTGATGAATATGGTACGGAACCGCTTATGTGATTCCGTCAGATGTCAATTAGGATAGCAGTTTTAGATCGGGTACAAATCGTACGAAAAGAGAGATATTAAACAGTTAGAAGAATATTGTAAAAAACATGACATAGCCTATCAGCATTCATCTTTCGTCCAACTGGTTAGTATCTCTATTTTCGTACGATTTTGTACTTGGTCCACAACACTTATTATATTCAGGTATAATATAAAGAACATGACATAGCCTATCAGCAATCATCTGATTTGAGTAATCGGCATAAAGCTGATATAAAACAGATGAACATGATATGCAACCAGGTCAGATGTCAGTTTAAGAGAAAGATTGCTGCAGCAACACAAAGTAAATAAAGCGATGCATAGCCTGTCAGCAATCATCTGATTTGAGTGATCAGCATAAAGCTGATATAAAACTGCGGAACATGGTACGGAACCGCATAATCGCGTCAGATGTTAGTTTAGGAGAAAAGATAGCAGCAGATATAGTCAGTAAAGAGATGAATAGTCTATCTGTAATCATCTGATTTGAGTGATCGGCATAAAGCTGATACAAAACTGATGCACGTCAGATTCCAATTCAGATAGCAGTTTAAAACTACCAAAGGAATTATAACTATGATAACATTTAACGAGATTATCTAAATAATTGCGGCCATTTTTGTTTAAAATTTTGAATTTTTTTTTGGAATGATAAGAAAATAAATAAATAAATAGCTCATTAGCACTAAATTTTGTTTAGTATGTAATCATGTCGATTGCAATAACCATTATAGGCAAAAGTTCATCACTTGAATCTAATTTTCAGCCTCCTCCGGCATAGGGAACCAATATGAGTGTGGTTTAATTTACTTTTCAGCTCTTAATTCAATACCAAACATTAACAAGAAAAATAATGTATTTGCTTACGGAACTGGTTAAAAATTAAAATTATTGTAAGGTACTTATGACCGTTATGGTATAACTGATTATAATATTTGAAGTAAGCTCAAAGATATATTATCATTAAACAAAATAACAATACTTTAGAATGATTAATATATTGATCTAATACAACGAATTTTTGATGCAAATAATAGCATTAGGTTTTTGAAATGTTAAATTAGAAGACACTAAATGACGTGAATCTGAAAAACCAGTTAAGATTCTTCCTTTGTCCAAGGTCGAGTCGAATCTGTTCTAAAAGGATCGCATACTAAGGGATCTCCATCTCATATTTTATATGAATTTGTACCTGGTTATAGAAATTCTGAAAACTGTTATTTACTTACAATCAATCGATACTATTTTATTTCCCTCAAATATAAGTAATTCAAATACGTTTTTAAAGTTCGCTATCAATGTTTTAAACTATGGACACGAATATTAACAATTGAAAAGCAGTATGAGCACATTATTTGCTATTCTTATTTAATTCTAAGTATTTTAATAAGTACAGTATTCAAAAATAGTAGTCATCAGTATTCAAGAATTTATGTAAATAATCATTACTAAGTATTCAAATATAGTGGTCATTCATTGTTCAAGCATTTAAATGAATGACCGGTTAATAGAATATAAGCCATTGTGTAATATAGTTCGAAAATTGTCATGAATGTTGTATTAGTAGATGTGCAAGGCTTTAAAACTGATGAAAATGAGTTTATTATAAAAGAATTAGCTATTCATTAGAATAACCGCATACAAACTTTCCTCATCAAACCACTATGCCTATTTTATGACTTAAAAAATAAATAAAAAAACTGAAAGAAAACATGTTTTTGGATTGAAAGAAACAAAGGAATAATTTTGAATGGGGGATATATGTATACAGTATTCGAACTATAAATATATTATTCAGAAGATTTTAAACGGTAAAACTATTTATGTCAAACGTATTGAAAAAAACGATTATGGTTAGTGCAACTGTTAGAAATAGCACAATTTACAATTTAGGAGATAAAGACTGTCCGAATTTGTTAAGTTTACATAAAAAATATTCCAGTGAGTCATATAGTTGCATTTTCCATACAAACAATATGTGCATTAAAAAATGTATGCATTTTAATAAGTATAGTATTCAAAAATAGTAGTCATCAGTATTCAAGAATTTATGTAAATAATCATTACTCAGTATTCAAATATAGTAGTCATTCATTGTTCAAGCATTTAAATGAATTACCGTTAAATAGAATATAAGCCATTGTGAAATATAGTTTGAAAATTATCATGAATGTTTTATTAGTAGATGTGCAAGGCTTTAAAACTGATGAAAATGAGTTTATTATAAAAGAATTAGCTATTCATTGGAATAACCGCATACAAACTTTCCTCATCAAACCACTATGCCTATTTTATGACTTAAAAAATAAATAAAAAATGAATGAAAATATGTTTTTTGGATTGAAAGAAACAAAGGAATAATTTGGAATAGGGATCTACACAGTATTCGAACTATAAATATATTATTCAGAAAATTTTTAACGGTAAAACTATTTATGTCAAAGGTATTGAAAAAACGATTATGGTTAGTGCAACTGTTAGAAAATAGCACAATTTACAATTTAGAAGATAAAGACTGTTCGAATTTGTTAAGTTTACATAAAAAATATTCCAGTGATTCATATAGTTGTATTTTCCATACAAAAAATATGTGCATTAAAAAAATGTATAATGTTTAAGTAAATGGTGTTTAGAAAATAATTTTTTGTACTACAATTCTTTTATTTTCTATTTCCATATTACATATTTATAAACTTATCTATGAACTTTCATTCAACAATTTTACAGATAATTATAGTAGTAATTCAGTGTTCAAGCATTAGAATATACTCATTACTCAGTATTCAAATATAGTAGTCATTGAGTATTCAAATATAGTAGTCACTCAGTATTTATGCATTCGAGTGAAATATCTATTCAGTATTCAAAAAAGTTGATAATTGGCTTGCCTGGATCACAATGGTGCAATAGTCGATTCACTATTCCGCAATTGTGACCCAGATAAGTCATTACTCAGTATTCAAATATAGTAGTCAATCAGTATTCAAGCATTCAAACGTAGTCATTACTCATTATTCAAATATAGAAGTAAATCAGTATTCTAATATAGTAGTCATTGAGTATTCAAATATAGTAGTCACTCAGTATTCATGCATTTGAGTAAAGTATCTATTCAGTATTCAAAATGTTGATAATTGGCTTGTCTGGATCATAATGGTGGAATAGTTGATTCACTATTCCACTATTGTGGTCCAGATAAGTCATTACTCAATATTCAAATATAGTAGTCAATCAGTATTCAAGCATTCCAACATAGTCATTACTCATTATTCAAATATAGAAGTAAATCAGTATTCAAATATAGTAGTCATTGAGTATTCAAATATAGTAGTCACTCAGTATTCATGCATTCGAGTGAAGTATCTATTCAGTATTCAAAAAGTTGATAATTGGCTTGTCTGGATCCCAATGGCAGAATAGTCGATTTTCGAGTGAAGTATTTATTCAGTATTCAGTATTCAAAAAGTTGATAATTGGCTTGTCTGGATCACAATGATGGAATAGTTGATTTTCGAGTGAAGTATTTATTCAGTATTCAGTATTCAAAAAGTTGATAATTGGCTTGTCTGGATCATAATGATGGAATTAATTATTAATTTGAACTCGTTAATTTAAAAGATTTTAAACGGTAAAACTATTTATGTCAAAGGTGTTGAAAAACGACTATGGTTAATGCGAATGTTAGAAAATAGCACAATTTACAATTTAGAAGATAAAGACTATCCGAATTTGCTTAGTTTGCATGTAATATATTCTAGTGAGTCATATAGTTGTATTTTCCATACAAAAATATGTGCGTTAAAAAATGTATTATGTTTAAGAAAATGGTGTTTAGAAAATAAATTTTTTGTACTATGATTATTTTATTTTTTATTTCCATAACTTTAATAAACCTATCTATGAACTCTCATTCAACAATTTTTAAATGTAGAAATTCAGTATTCATTGGTATAATATATTCATTGGGTATTAACTATTCAAAATCGTAGTCATTACTCATTTTTCAAATATAGAAGTCATTCAGTATTCATATATAGTAGTCATTAAGTATTTAAATTTAGTAGTCACTCAGTATTCATACATTCGAGTGAATTCAGTATTCAAAAAAGTTGATAATTGGTTTGTCTGGATCACAATAGGGGAATAGTCGTTTCACTATTCCACTATTGTGATCCAGATAAACCAATTATTAACTACTCATAGCGCTTTGTCTGCCCAGGCCTTTACCATGAATAATAGATTTCCTTGTCTGTCTCGTCGGCCCAACAATTACCTCGGTATTGAACAACAATGTTATTATTAAATCTGGGCAGAAATTCTTCTATCAATCAATCTATGTAACTATTTCTTTTTGTGAACTACGTTTAAAAAATTCACCATTTTCGGTAACCCGAAATTCTAATTTTATTTACTTCTTCTTCGTTCTTCTGAAAATTCTTCCCCGCAACGGAGCGCCTTTTCTTTCGAATCTATATAAATTAAAATGAATGTTTGTCTGTATGGCTCTTATGCTTTCCTAAACCATTATTTACGTGGCATTGTAACGCATGCCGGAAATAGCAAGTTTTAGTATATTATACATACATACATACCAACCACTAAATCAATTCATTACTTAGAGAACGGTAATCGGTTCCGGTTATTATCAATTATAATTTATAACTGATGATAGTCGTTAACCTTAAGTGGAAACATATTAAACTAATGTGCCAATAGCACCACCAGCAGCCCGGGCTACTGTGATAGATCTACTACAAACAAGATTTGATGCTGAATCAGTTCTATTGTTAACGCATACCAATTCAAGAATTATCTATCTGTGTTCATTTATGAAAAACTTATGTATCTGTACTAATAACCAAGTGACAGTGATTGACTTTGACAGCAAGTGTCAACCAAAAAAAAAGACCTGTGTGAACCCCGGTGATGTAAAACATTCTATATACTCTTTTTTGTGTGAAATCATATTAAACCTAACCACGTCAAGAAAAACTTTTCATTGCTTTGCAAGTACAGTACAGTTGTGAAAAACTTCAACCCCGAATCTGCATCAACAAGTTTCAACCCCGATCCCGAATCTGCATCAACATCTATCGTTAGCTCATTCACGATTGGCACAAAAATCATGTTGGGTATTTAAGTGACAAATAATTTCAATAGAGAAATAAATATCGAAACTCCACATCCAAAAGGTATGTAGGTAGGATATTAATAGGAGTTAGCCTCACGAATATAAATGAGCAATTCCAAACAATAATCATCGTAATTGTTAGCACTAAATAATATTGCGTTTAACATGTTTAAATCAGAAACTGTAAACTACGATTTACACCGAATTTCATGCGAATCATCCATTTTTACCTTACACACTAGAGTTATGATTATCAATTATTATCTGTATCCGCGTATCTATTGAATAATCTCTTGATGCGATGTCGATCAAAATCGAGAAGCGAAAGCCACCGGCAAAATTGATATCCCCAGAGCGCGTACAAAATTACTCAATGAATAGTTTTTTAACCCCCGACGCAAAAACGACGGGGTGTTATAAGTTTGACGTGTCTGTGTGTGTGTGTGTGTGTATATGTGTGTCTGTCTGTTTCCCTGTAGAGCTCAAACGGGTGAACCAATTTGAATGCAGTTTATTTTGTTTGAAAGGTGAATTAGTCGAGAGTGTTGTTAGCTATGTTTGATGAAAATCGGTCCAAGATGGCCGCCGCTACAAAATGGCGGATTACATATTTTATCGCAACGCCCTCAATATGGGTATCAAATGAAAGGGCTTGACTAGTAGAATAGCACTATGCAAATCCAAGATGGCCGCCACCACAAAATGGCGAATGTCGAGGGTTTTTAAAATTTTAAATTTATACTTGTTGGTGAACAATTTTAACATTGACGGTAATCTTACTTTAGTTCGACTGACCCTTTGGCGACCCTGCCAACTGACCCATTGGCAGTGACCCTGATGCCTTCCGCTTCGAGGTTGCGGGTTTGATTCCCGCCCTGACTCTTGGTGTATGTAAGTACCTATATAAGTATGTACTATGTATTTATACATTTATTAAAATGTATATATATATGTATATATGTAAATATGTATATCAGTCGGTTGTTACATATAATACCTATAACTTAATGCCTATTAAGTTGCCTACCTTAGGAACAGACGACCGTGTGTGTATGTGTGTGACTATTTATTTAAAAAAATTACGATAAACATTATAATATTTCTGTTGTGGTTCCATCAAATTAGTCTCTTCCTGCCCCCGATGAAAAGTGAATAAATGCAAAAACGGGACGCATTGTCTCCACTTTCCGCTCAATTTCTAAGCACCTCGTGGCAAATCTATCATACGGCGGGGTGGGTTAGAAAATAAAGAGTTTCCTCTCACACGAGCGTCATGCGTCCGGTCGTCGACATCTAATTTTTATAATAGAACAAAAGGAGCAAACAATGGCGGACGAGACACAAGCAGAGTCGCAACACGAAGCAAGCGAGTCCATGTTTGATTGAACGCATAAGAATGTGGGGTTCTGGCTGTAGGGTTACTACGATGAAGCCCGGATTCGGTCGACTCAAAATAAGCGGCACTCAATTAAATGTGCGTGTATTTTTAAACAGTTTTATTTAGCGTTACTCTGGTAGTGATTTGTATTGTCAACTGGCAACTCCGCAATTGTGTTTTTGCCATTTATTGGGTAATTTAAAGTATCGTTCGTTCGTTCGTTCGTTTCAACCAATGGACGTCCACTGCTGGACATAGGTCTCTTGCAAGGATCGCCACAGCACACGATCTTGTGCCGCCTGATTCCAGCGGCTGCCAGCGACTCGCTTGTTTAAAGTATAATTTTTAACAAGTAATATGTACCTACTGGAAGTTGCCCTGACGCACTCCGTACGTCTCGAGCTGTTGGCAAATCATTAAAAAAATACAATCGTTTTAAATCTTGCGACGGAGAAAAACTATCTACTAAGTATTTGTTTGTATTTAATATTGAGATCATTCATGCAGGCAGACATTGCTATCGTTTATTTTTCAAAGAAAGTTATTAATTTATGATAGTCGTCTAATTTTATCTAAAATTGTAGGAAAATTCGGTAAATTAAGTACTTAAATCAAATCAAA
Organism: Melanargia galathea; assembly: GCA_920104075.1. NCBI lineage: Eukaryota > Metazoa > Arthropoda > Insecta > Lepidoptera > Nymphalidae > Melanargia > Melanargia galathea. Next base: position 1,395,146 of record OV049879.1, read on the forward strand.
ATTTTTGGATATGACTTTAAGTTGTTTTACTGTCCTTTAAACCAAGAATTACTCAATACAAAATACGAATTGAATGAATTTATTACATTAAATTAAATAAAATTCTTGGAATGAGTAACTAGGTAGATATAGGTTACAAAAACAAATCCTACTACTTCGATTAGATATTTATATTTCACAAACTATAACTCGCCCTAGCTTCGGAATAATTAGAATATAATACGTGAAACTCTGGCACAAAAGCCGCATAAAATGGAGGTGGCTGGTGAAGAGTCGTATGAAAATCTTTTTGAGATGAAAACTTTTAAACAGTTCGACCCGGCAGAGGACAGGCAAACTTCCACACTAATATTATAAATCCAAAAGTGTATTTATTTGTTCATTATTCGTTTATTTCACAACAGATAAATTTCGTAAACTCAAACCCGACTACTACAGTAATTTAGTGTGCAGAAAAACGTGTATACAACTGCGTATACTAATGAGAATTCGAACGGAAGAAGCGCGGAGCCGGGCGCAAGCAGCTAGTGGTGTCATCTGTTATGTCTATTGGAAACTCACTTAATATTCAAGTTCTAGTATTGAGCCGCAAAGGTGACTTCTCGATTTTTTTTTTTCATATATAAATTGTAGCCTATGTCACCCGGACGAATAATTATACGAATAATATAACAACGAATCCTTTAGGCGCTACGATGGACACACAGAATCTGATACAAAAAATCGGATACAAACATACATACCCACATACATGCATACATACATAGACTGCTAAAATCATAACCCGTCCTTTTGCCGTAGTCGGGTAAAAATGCTCTGCTTCTCGGTTTAACCGATTTCAATACTCGAGACAAACCGAGAACACGAACGGTTGGTAGGGCGAATTTTTAAAAACCTCAATCTACGCGAAGTATTCGCAAAGTATGATATATCTATTTAAAGAAGCAACATCGCTCCCCTCCCCCTACGCCAAATGTCGCCCGCACAGTAGAAGTACGCCTAGTAGTATAACGGGTGTAAAGGGATCGCTTTTGGAAACGATGACAGGTGATAGTAGTGATGATTACTGCCAAATACCTCAAAAAAAGCGAAAAAAAAAATTTAGGTTTTTCGTGTATTTTTCGTATGTTCGCAATGTAATGCAATCAGCTGACGCCTAAAGTTGTAGCGAGCCGGTCGCCGCTCGCGATGTCGATGTCCCGTGCAAGGAGTTTTGCACGCTTTACACTGATGGTTTGAAAAACACTAAATACTAAACCACGAATACTGCAAGTCTAGTACAAACGGTTATTGGTATTGGATTGTGTTTAGATAGTATAATAGTAGACCTAAGTTTTCGATAGCAGGGCAAGGGGTGCCGTGTATACTTGTACGTTACATGTACCATAATTGTCCCCGTCAATAGTAAGTTCGCTACTAGTGACAAGCGCACTTACAAGTCCGCAATCGTTTTACTCCCAGTTGGCAACCCTCAACACGACCGGAGTGGGTTAGAAGGAGATAGGCACGGCGGAGCGAGACGGAGGCATCGCAATTACCTCGTGAGATTGTTGAATAAATTTACATTCAGTTGATTGAAATAATAATGAAATTGCTACGGCACACTCCGTAGCTTCGCGTACGCGATATTTAAATCTATACTAATAAATAAAATTGAAGTGTCTGTCTGTAATATCGAAATAACTACCTCATATTAAGCTCATATGGTTATTTGAACGGTACCATAACCGAATCACACGTTTTTAAAATTTTGTCTGTCTGTCTGTCTGTCTGTCTGTCTGTCTGTCTGTCTGTCTGTCTGTTTGAACGGGCTAATCTTCGGAACGGCTGAACCGATTTTGACGGGACTTTCACATACAAGTAGAGAATTAACCAGGGAGTAACATAGGCTACTTTTTTAACCGACTTTCAAAAAAGGAGGAATTGTGTTTTTCTACCTATGTACACCGATATCTCCGAGATTTCTGAACCGATTTGCGTAATTTTTTTTTTAATCGATAGAGAAACATTGCGACACTGTCCTACAAAAAAACTTGGATTCCAACTCCTCAATCCTGATGCTGTAGGGGAACTGATCCCCAAAACTAATGGGATTTAGGAACTGTCGGTTATTTAAATAGATATTGGGGGTAGATATGAGCGCCGCGCCGGCGCGCCGTCGTCGCCGTGAGTTCATACAGCGCGCCGCCGCCGACTGAAACATGCGGCGCGCCGTCGTGCCAAGTTGCAACTTGCTTCCCGCTCGCACGCACGTTCAGAACCGTGAAATCCCAATCCCGGTTCTTTTGTCAGTAAAAAAGAACCGGGAAATCAAAGATTCTCAGTCCTTTCGGTACTTTCGGGAATTTTATTTTAATTACACGATTCACACTACTACTTACATGACATATAAATTAACTTTACTTTTTTATACTTTCAGTGAACAGTAGTTCAAAAGTTCAAAACTAAGGTGTATTCAGCGCTAAAATACATGGCGCAAGATATCTTACAATTCTACTTCCTCTCGCTCGCTGTTGTGTGCGATCGCTTGCTTACTCAGTTTTCGGATTGCAGTGCACGCAAAATTTTACTCACTTGGAGATAGAATTTTCAAAAATGCTGAAATTTATATGTTTTGTTTTTTTATCGAAAGCTCAAATACCAATTTTCATGGATATAACATGAAAAATGACTTTCATACAAACTTTCATCCCCTATTTAACAGTATTTTTTCACAGTAGCTTTCTTTTATGATGTAGGCGCACACTTCTCCTTGCGTCAATCCCCCAATACTGTCGTGACTCGTGACCCATCAGGGAATTAATTTCTCACGATATTGCGCCATCTGTTCTGGCTATCAGCGACGTGAACCGCTTCGGCAACATTCATGTTGAGAGTTCTGGTCAGTCCAGCGAATTGGACTCCTCTACCTACCTCTCGATCTCTTGCTGTCCATTTTCCCGGTAACTATAAGTTTTTGTAGGTTATCGCCGGGTTTACGGGCGATATGGCCGACGAAATCAAAGAAGTCTTCGCAGGTCCAGCGTATGATGCTCTCTCCGTAGATGTTAAACAGAATAGGAGATAAAATGCATCCTTGACGAACTCCTTTGCCAAACGAGAAAAGTGTTGATATCGTCTTGTCGGTTCTTACTACCCCTAGACTATCTGAGTATATATGCCTTGAAGCACTCCGACCAGATGTTTTGGGACTCCCTTTTCCTGGAGAACTGTCCATAGGAGCTTCCAGTTCACACGATCAAAGGCCTTACTGTAGTCGACGAAACACATAATTACAGAGGTACATTGAATTCGGAAGGGTTTTCAACGTACTATACGCTTACTAAGAAAGGATTATTGGAAATTCCACCCCTATGGGGGTTAAATAGTTTGTATGAAAGTCGGTCATTTTTCAAGAGATATCCATGGAAATGAGCTTTCGATAAAAATTAAAAAATATGTATTTCAGGATTTTTGGAAATTCTATCCGCAAGTGGGTTAAATAGGGGATGAAAGTTTAAATTTTTCTTTGCTTAAGATTTAAGCTTTAAGCTGCTTTAGAAAGCTTTGATTAAGATTTATGTTATGTTATGATAGAGAATTTTGCTCGCTTATATTGTGTTTTTCAACTTTATCAAAGAAAACTAAGTATTTATTCTTCGTGATTGTGATGTATAAATTTTGTTTTTTATATATTTTTGAATTTAAGACAAATTCAAGCTAAGCCCTCCTATTTAAATTAACGTTATGTTATTAAGGAGAATTGTAACTGCTTATGAAACAGTTCATAATTAAATGCAGGTAAAGAATATAACTGTTTACAAAAAGAAAACAAATTTTGATTAAAAGTGTGATTTGTTGTTGCTAAGAAAGTAAAATGTAAGAATTACCGATTACCTACATTGTTTTTATACCACGTTTCTGTATAAGAAGAATATAACGCCTTTTTTAAACCTACATTAAGGGTTCTATTTAATATTATTTTTAAAAAAATCGATTCCTGATAAAACTTTAAGGCCCACGACCACGCCGCCGCGACGCCGCCGCCGCCGTGAAAATTTTTAGGACACGCCGCCGCCGTGGAATTGGCCATCGGCGCTCATATCTAATTGGGGGTACCAATTAAAGACTTTATCGTTGAATTAACTCGAGTAGGTACATATTCAACTCCTCAACCTTGATGCTGTAAGGAATTGCATTCCGAAATCGTGGGGATCCCACGGAATTTTTCCGTTTTGGTGACGGGTTACTACTTACTACAGTAGGCTACTTTTTGTTCTGGAAAATCAAAAGTTCCCACGGGATTTTCAAAAACCTAAATCCACACGGGCGAAGCCGTGGGTATCATCTAGTTATCTATAAAAAATGTCTGCATACTTTTTTTCCTAAGAGCCACCGTTTTTGAGATATACTGATTCAAAAAGATAAGTTTCGAAATAAAAATGAGGGACTGGGTTTCTTTTTCCCGAAATTCTGATATTTATAATATTTTATATGTGTAAGTGTGTAACTTACACATAAGTTACATACTTACATACATAAAATATTGGAAATATCAGAATTTCGGGAAAAAGAAACCCAGTCCCTCATTTTAATAATAGTTCAGTTCCTCATTTTTAATAATAAAATCATAATGTTACACAAATCGCGCGTGTGATACGCGCCGCCATCTCTATGATAATTATAGAGCAAGATCCCAGGGCCGCCAGACATCACGTATTTTCTGACGGATGAAATGTGGACGATTGAGTAGTTTTAGTATGTACTATGATCGTATGCCTACCTGCTAGCTTGGTCAAACGGCCAATTTCCAGGTATCAGGTAATCAAGGTACATAAAAACATTACTTACTTCACGTAAATTCTCATGGCTGATTTTTATATATGTTTTCGAGTGTTTAGTTAAAAATAAATTGTCAATACTCCCAGACACTTTCCGTCGGCCATATTGCTTGACAGACGCTTTAAGGGTCTCAAAATAATTAGTCAACTTCACGTAAATTCTGACGCTCCATTTCCATGTGTGTAAAATTCAAAAATTTAAGGTCTACAAAATTATAGAGAGAGCTAGACGTGGAAAACTGACTAGAGTGCCTTAGGGGATCTCGAAAACTATCAGTCGGAGAGGTATCGTCTCGAAACAAAAAATGTTCAAAACCTTGGGCCATTGGGTCAACCGGTAAAAAAAATATGGCCACCATACAAAAAAAATTTCGTCTCCATACAAAAAATTTCCTAATTTTCAAGAGGCTCTCCAGAACAATTTTGTATGGAACTTTTTTCCCTTCACTACTTATGTGCGTAGAACTTATGGGTCTTCCTTCAGAAAATTATGAAATGTCATGAATGTGGAAAATTTACCAGAGTACCTCATGGGTCCTCCAAAACTACCAGTCATACAGGCATGGTCCCAAACAAATGTTATTAAAGACCTTAGGCCATTGGGTGAACCGGTAAAAAAAAGATGGCCGCCGAACAAAAAAAAATTCTCTCCATACAAATTTTTCGGGTTCTTTTCAAGAGGCTCTCTAGAACAATTTTGTATGGAACCTTTTTCCCTTCACTATTTATGTGCGTAAAACTTATGGGTCTTCCTTCAGAAAATTATGAAATGTCATGAATGTGAAAAATTTACCAGAGTACCTCATGGGTCCTCCAAAACTACCAGTCATACAGACATGGTCCCACACAAATGTTATTAAAGACTTTGGGCCATTAGGTGAACCGGTAAAAAAAAGATGGCCGCCGAACAAAAAAAAATTCTCTCCATACAAATTTTTTGGGTTCTTTTCAAGAGGCTCTCCAGAACAATTTTGTATGGAAACTTTTCCCTTAACTATTTATATACGTCGAACTTATGGATCTTCCTTCAGAAAAATTCTGAAACATCATGATTGTGGAAAAACCAGAGTACCTCATGGGTCCTCCAAAACTACCAGTCATACAGGCATGGTCCGAAACAAATGTTGTTAAAGTCCTAGGGCCATTGGGTGAACTGGTAAAAAAAAGATGGCCGCTTTATATTATAGGCCGGATTTATATCAGATACCATGTATGTATTAATAAACAACTGTAGTCTGGCAGCATCTACATCAATTTTAGCTGTTGGCCTCAGGAGGGCCTTTAAATTACAATAAAATTAGCTGTCACCTGACAAATAATTATTAATAATTATTAATAATTAATTATTATAAATTAATATAATTTTTAAATAAAATAAAAAATTTTATTTAAAAATTATATTAATTCAAAATAATTAGTTAAAAAAAAATGAAAGTAAATTAGCCGACATCTAAAAATTTTTAGAATTTTTTTTAATTGAAAAATAATTTATTAATACATCCATGGTATCTGATATAAATGAAGAATTCAATCGAAAGAATTTAAGAAACTTCGATGCCAGTAACTTACCACCTTGTAAAAGTGAGCTTTGGCAACAGTTTCGAAGGGCTAGCTATATCGCTAGTCTTTGGAACAATGCAAGTATGAAGATGATAAATATTTTCAACCCCGAAAACAATGGCTGGACACTACAAGATGGTAAATATGATTTTCATTGGAGATCAATTACCGGGTTTTGTCAGTGAGTCGCTGGAAGAACAATCAGGTAAATTATTTTCGTTTCTCATATTATTTGTATCTTTTTAGTTTTTTCAGACCTTCATTGTTTAACTTGTTTTTTACAGAAGAAGAAAATAAGGATAATGCTGATGATGACGATCACGATTTAGATATTCAATTTCAAGATTGGCTGGATGATGAATTATCTAATTTCAACGATGATGATAATGAAGATTAAAAGCCACTGTTAAGAAATATTGAAGAATTAATATTTTTCCACTTTGTTTCCAAAGGGTTTAGCCGTACTTCCATAGGCAAACTGCCTTTAATAGGAACCTATATAGTAACCTATGTTATATTGTAGAGGGTACTAATAGTAGTTCATTGAGGAGATATTAGCTCTCTATCTTAGTTAATTAAGGAGCTATTGAAAAAAATGTGTCCAGAGACGACTTGTTTTCAAAGTGATATATCTCTGTTAATTTTGAAGCTAGGTAAATAAAACAAATTCCAGTGTTTATGGTACACTCTACAGTTTATTTTATAGTAATTTTCTATAAGCCAAGCCTAAATAAAAATATGAAAAAATTGCAAAAAAAAATTTTTTTTATTGATTTTTATCAGATTGACTAAAGTTTCCACTTTGAAAAAAATATATAATAATTGTCTATATCTTGCCTAACAGCACGCTAAGTTTCATTAAAATCCTAAGGGTGCAACATGTGGAAAAAAAATAATTAAAGTAAGTGGACCACCTTATGACCACTTTGTTAGCGCTTTTAAATTGTATTAGATTTTAATAATCTTTGACAAAGTAGCGTTTTGACAGCTTATAAAAAGTATATTAGCGGTTGGTGGTATCACTAACCTATTACAGTGTGTTGTCGATCTACTTTTATAGTGACTAGATTATCAAAGTACCCGCCGCATGCATGTTCCTACATGGCCACAGTGCAAAGTCGTGGAACGCTCTCGCTATTATTATTAGAGCCGTTTTACAAATTCCTAAGTCAGGGACATATTGTTTGTTTATTTAAAAAAAAAAATGTAACATATAATAAAAAGCAATGACCTAAATAAAATATATCGACTAGGCTGGGAAATGTTATAATTGCGGCTTAATATTCCGGAAGATTTTCTCGGTAATCTATGACTCAACGTTTCTAGATCCATGATCTGCAATTATAAGATTGTTTTCGCAAAATAGTTAGCAAACCAAGAGGATTATCCAATTCGATTTTCATTATCCTAGCATCGTTTGGTCAACATTGTCTGTCTTTAAGTAGCTTCATTTGAGGAACGTTATAATTGAATGCATTCAGTTATAACGTTCAAATGAAGTGCATTCATCTTCAATTTGCAATGTTTTCTTTCGTTTTCCAGTCTTCCGCAATATTAAGCCACAATTATTACATTTTCCAGACTAGTCCATATATTTTATTTAGGTCATTGCTTTATTCACTGATTATTTATTACTAGCGGACACCCGCGACTTCGTTCGCGTGGATATAATATATTGGTTTTCAAAAATCCTGTAGGAATCATTTTGTTTTTCCTAAGCTCTTTTGAACTCATATCATGCTAAAAACTGTTAAAAGTTCACTGGCAGATGTTTAGGTAGATCAAAATGTAAACATCCGCCAGTGAAAGTCCCATCAAAATCGATTCAGCCTTTTAGAGTTAGTTGGCAATCTTTAAAGTATCTACCTACTTTCTAACAAAAAAAGAATGAACGAAATTGGACCACGCGTTATTGAATTACAGCTAAATACACGTTTTAACTTTCATCCCCTCTCCCTAGGGAACCGTGCTGAATTTCGGGATAGATAGTATCCTATATATTACTCCGTAGTATGAGCTTAAATCGTACCAAGTTTCGTTTCAATTCATTCAGTAGTTTTTGCGTGATGCGCGCACAAACATACAGACAAACAGATAAACAGAGAAACAGACAAAAATTACAAAAATAGCTTTTTACGTTCTATTACTTATCCCTAACATCCCCCAGTTATTATTTTGCAAAAATCTTCAATGTACAGATACGGCAAGTCTACGATTTTATTATATGTATAGATAATATATTACATATATTTTTAAAAATAAACAAACAATATGTCCCTGAATTAGGAATTTGTAAAACGACGCTAATAATAACAGTGAGAGCGTTCCACGACTGCACTGTGACCATGTAGGAACATGCTTGCGGCAGGTACTTTGATAATCTTGTCACTATAAAAATAGATAGTCAACACTCTGTAATAGGCCAGTGATACCACCAACCGTTAATATACTTTTTATAAGCTGTCAAAACGCTACTTTGTCAAAGATTATTAAAATCTAATACAATTTAAGAGCGCTAACTAAGTGGTCATAAGGTGGTCCACTTACTTTAATTTTTTTTTCCACATGTTGCACCCTTAGGATTTTAATGAAACTTAGCATACTGTTAGGCCAGATATAGACAATTATTATATATTTTTTTCAAAGTGGAAACTTTATTCAATCTGATAAAAATCAATAAAAAAAAATTTTTTTTTGCAATTTTTTCATATTTTTATTTAGGTTTGGCTCATAGAAAATTACTATAAAATAAACTGTAGAGTGTACCATAAACACTGGAATTTGTTTTATTTACCTAGCTTTAAAATTAACAGAGATATATAACTTTGAAAAAAAGTCGTCTCCGGACACATTTTCCTGAATAGCTCCTCAATTAACTAAGATAGAGAGTTAATATCTCCTCAGTGAACTACTATTAGTACCCTCTACAATATAACATAGGTTACGATATAGGTTCCTATAAAAGGCAGTTTGCCTATGGAAGTACGGCTAAACCCTTTCCAATAAATAATTAATTAAAAAAATTGCTGCTATTTAAATATAAGTGTTATTTTTAAAAAATATTTTTTAGTTCTAATTAATAAATTGAAAAAAAAAATTAAAAATGTCGGCTAACTTTAGTATTATTTATTATAATTATGTCAATTTTTTTTTTCTTATTTTTGTTGCTATAATTTACTTGTCAACAAAAGTTCTAAAAATTATAAAATATATGTTCAAGTAATTTTCATGGCCTTAACAGCGCAGTCGGTCTCACTCAGTCTCATGCGCGTAGATAATGCTCTCGCGCTCCCACTCACAGAGATATTAAAATTTAGTTTAGGGGATGATTGGCCCCTTGGATCGGTCTGTCTTCTTGTCAAAGCTTTTAAAATAGTTGTCGGATGAACATATATAAAAATGGAGCGTCAGAATTTACGTGAAGTTGACTAATTATTTTGAGACCCTTAAAGCGTCTGTCAAGCAATATGGCCGACGGAAAGTGTCTGGGAGTATTGACAATTTATTTTTAACTATACACTCAAAAACATATATAAAAATCAGCCATGAGAATTTACGTGAAGTAAGTAATGTTTTTATGTACCTTGATTACCTGATACCTGGAAATTGGCCGTTTGACCAATCTAGCAGGTAGGCATACGATCATAGTACATACTAACACTACTCAATCGTCCACATTTCATCCGTCAGAAAATACGTGACGTCTGGCGGCCCTGGGATCTTGGACTATTAGGTTCTTTCTCTTCGCATCCCCCCATCTTTTGTTTTGAATTATTCAAATTTCGATTTGAAATTTTCTTCGTGGTAAGTATGTATTATACTATATTTTATCTCATTTTTTTTTCTCTCTGTATCTTATCGGGAATGAGATATAAACTTGGGAGCAAATAAATCGAGCCAGGGTGCGTTTGCGTTTTTACATAGAATATGACATGACTTCTATGACTTCAAACCTAAATATGACTTCAAACCAATTTTTGTTGTTGGAATTCTGGAGTTTTGTTTTTGGTGTTGGAATTATCCAGAATTTCTTATGAAACCCTATGGGTATATTCAGTCTTAATTTTATTAGGAATCAAATTTTGATAGCCAGATCAATACTGTCAGATAATAATATAATATGGCATTTTGTGCATATTGCTTTTCCTGGGCGGCGGAAAACTCTAAACGCTCACATTAAATGTTTACACAAAACACATTTAACGTTAGGTAACTTTTATTTGTAATTCTTTAACAATATTATTATAGAAAATTGTTACCTAAAAGTATTCTATCCTTATTTCACAAATATTATATTAAAAAAAAAAAGATTACTTAACCGCGCATGGAAGGTGTGTTTCAATAATTCAACAAAATTATACAGGCGACTCATAACTGAGCGACGTTAGTGTAGAAATGTGGATTAAGTACATAGAACAACAAATAGTGAATAAGTTATTATTATTACGACTTACTCGTACAGTCGCAGTTTAAAAGCAATTTATCCACATTTTCTTCGATCAATTTTTCATCGTATAAGAGTAAATTAACAGTCTATTAACGTCGTACAGCCAGCCGCTGGGTAGAGACCTACTTTCGTGATAAGGAGATGATATTTTACGGATCAAAGCAAGTTGCCAGTTCGGGTTGTTAAGCAATTTAAGTACCTCGGGCACATCCTGACTGAGCAACTTACTGATGACAGCAACATTGAGACAAAAAGGCACTTTCGATTCGATGCAATATGCTGGCACGTAGACTCGGCAAGTGCAGTAAGGAGGTTACAAGTATAAATTAAAAATTTAAAAAACCCCCGACATTCGCCATTTTGTGGCAGCGGCCATCTGGAATTTGCAATAGTGCTATTCTACTAGTCAAGCCCTTTCATTTGATACCCATATCAAGGGAGTTGTGAAAAAATATGTCATCCGCCGTTTTGTAGCGGCGGCCATCTTGGACCGATTTTCATCAAACATAGCTAACAACACTCTCGACTAATTCACCTTTCAAACAAAAAAAACCGCATTCAAATTCTCATTCATCAGCCACAGGGGAACAGACACACACACACGCACGCACGCACGCACGCACGCACGCACGCACGCACGCACGCACGCACGCACGCATACACACACGCACGCATACACACACGCACACACACACACACACACGCACACACACACACACACACACACACACACACACACACACACACACACACACACACACACACAGACACGTTAAACTTATAACACCCCGTCGTTTTTGCGTCGGGGGTTAAAAATTACTTTGTTTAACGCCTACTGCCAATGCTATACGTGCCAGCTGCTATGGACTAACTTTTTAAGAAAATCGTACACTGCCATACGTGTGCAATATAACCGCAGATTGTCCTGGTTGTAGCATCAGTGGAGGTATTCTCTAACTTAGTTACCAACAGAAAATGGTTGCCAACGAATCACTTCGATATACATTGCTGTTTTAATGTGTGAAATGATATCACTGTTTATATTTCACACAGTAAAGCGGCAATGTATATCGAACTTATTCGGTGGCTATAATTTTCAGTTGGTATTCGGTGCATAGTGCTATTCTACTAGTCAAGCCGTCAAGGAAGTTGTGAAAAAATAATTATGTAATACCTACACCATTTTGTGGCGGCGACCATCTTGGACTGATTTTCATCAAATATAGCTAAGAACACTCCCGAATAATTCACCTTTCAAACAAAAAAAACGCATTCAAAACAGACAGACAGACACACACACACATACACACACACACACACACACACACACACACACACACACACACACACACACACACACATACACACACACGCACACAGAGACACGTCAAACTTATAACACCCCGTCGTTTTTGCGTCGGGAAATATCAATCATCTGCCGACTGAGATCCCCACGTACCGTCTGAGAAAATAGATAATAAAATTAATATATCCACAAACTGCTGAACAGATTTTCATCAAGCACAGCTAAAATTATACACAGACAGACAAAGCGGTCAAACTTATAACACTCTTCTGTTCGCGTCGTCGGGGGTTGAAATGTAACTGAAGATTTAGTGTGTTAAGGTTCCAATAAACACGATCCTTGACCTGACCCAAGGGTCGACAGAACGTCGGACGTATCGGTATCTATTCGAACGGAAAAATCGGGCGACCGCGTGAGTCGAGATACGTCCAGCTCAGACGGCGCCGCGTTCAAGAGGGCGGGCTCTGTATCCCCGGGGTCTTGGTAAGCCGGCTCGAACAATCCGACCCTGACCTAGCGCAAGTGCTGGGCGGGTCACGCGGCGGGTGGGAGGGTAGACAGGGCATTCACCTTGAGACGTATACGATACAACGATCGCGAGCTCGAAGGGAAAACACCTACCTATCCTCAATTCTGTGTCACTGTTTTTGTCCTAATCCCGTACACTTCAATCTAATTATATCTTAAGTTGAACCTCTGTTTACGTTGTTTTACCAATGTTACTACTTATTGTTCATGTTATGGAAGTCTACGGAAACTTTGTTGACATGTTTGTCAACAATTTTATCTTCTCGCTCCTGAGCCTTCATAAATTACAATACAAATTATTTCACATTGTTTGTTGGCAGAAATTTCATCAGGTATTCCGAAATTAATAGGAGTGAATAGGCATTTTCTAGGCAAGCGCGTTCCAACTTAAACCTCATCATTACTGTTCAGGCATGATTGTCGTCAAGCGTAAGCCTATTTTGCAATAAAAAAAAAGCAGTTCCAAATTTAGGTTGCCAAAAAAAATAATCTTAAAACTAGGTATATCAACTCATAATCGCGCGATCTCCTTGTTTTTTGTTATATACTTACTATTACAAGTACCAATTATTTCTCAGTTGGTAGTCACAGCAAAATAAAATAAAATACTGCAGCGTATTACGACTGCCAATTGTTTTTTCTGAACGATTTTGAGGGGCACAGATATACATAGCTCTCATTCTGGGGACGGACATAAGTAATTTTTTATTCCGTAAAATAAATATTGGTTTTAGGACAATATAGTTAGTTCATAATAAAATAAGATGAAAAGCACATTCTCCTATTGAATCCCTAGACAAAGACGGAGAGGTTTGGTACTTATGATTTTACTATCGCCTTTTGAAATTCTGCCAAACGGCCGCGCTCGCGTAGAGTGTTACAAAAGCCTTTTCAATTGTCGATGCTGTAGGAAGCAGGGATTAGCAAATTGAATTGATGTCGTTTAGTCCCTAATAGAGAGTTCATTAAACCCTTTACGTTCCTTGTTCGAGATGGAAAAGAAAAACTTAAAAGACTCCGCCGAAGGGCATTCAATTATTTATTTCGGCGTTCAATTCGATTCCAGTGCGGTGTGGATTGAGCTATATCGGCACCAAGTACCTACCAACAAACTGAGTGATCTTATGTACGTATCATATTTCTCTCACCACTATGAACAGTTTTACCACCTCCAATTTTAAAAAATCAGCCAAGTGCGAGTCGGGCCTCGCTCTTTCAGGGTTCCGTACATAATTATGAACAATATAATATTTTGGGTCTAAGAAATATTTAATTTCCGAGTTAGACATCGCAAGAAACCGTGAAAGAAAAACGCAAAATAAGCTCGTTTGTTTTGGTCACAGCTTATAAACTATTTTATGAATCGTTGTTTTCAGTATTTGTTGTACAAATAGAGCATATAGTACATAATATACCGAAATATCATATTCCTAACTAGTTTAGTTTTTTAGATAGCCCCCGTCACAAAAATGGTCTAAAACTGACAATTTTGATGACCCCCCATTTCCTTACTGTTTAAGCAAAAAATTAAAAAATATATATTCGTACTCTACTCAATGAGCTCTAAACAATGATACCCCACAAGCTAGGGTAAGAAAAAAAAATTTTTTTTCGGCTCCTTTCTCATGTATGGGAGCCCCCCTGAAAAATAATTTAATTCAATTTTTAATTCAATATTTGATTTTGGGTCAACATTTTACAGCAAATACCAAAATTTCAGGTTTGTAACTCATTTCGTCTGCGAGCTAGAGACCTGTGACCGGCGGACAGACGGACAGACAGACAGACAGACAGACAGACAGACAGCCGAGTGACATTAATAGGGCTCCGTTTTTACCCTTTGGGTACGGAACCCTAAAAACAGTCATAAAAGTAGCTGAAAAACGACAGTAAATATCTAACAGCAAAAGTATGCACAAGTAACAAAATATAACAAATTCGGTTTTTAACAACGAATGTTGATTTCTTTCTATTCATTTTCAAAACCGTTTGTGCAATTATAAACAAATAAAATGTTAAAAATGTGCTCGTTAGGTAGTAGATATGCAGTAGTAGGTACCTACTACCATAGGTAGTGACTATAGTGAGCATGCCATTTGGACAATGGCCCTACAATCTAAATTATATAAAATTGAAGCAATTATCGCAAAATGAAAAGAGGGTAACTCCTGAACAGAAAGTTCTTACTAACAAATTGATGAAATAAAACCTGGAATAAAATATTCTACGCTTAAAAGCTTCTCGAACTAGAGTTCGATAACTGTTCGCTTAGTACGACTTTGCTAATCTCGAAAACGTTGATACATACCGAGGATCGAAACACTATAACGTGAAAGTGAAATGTAATGACGGCATTGTTTTAAGGCCCAGGTTCATCCCTACTATATCATCTACAGTCAGCGCCACTAGCGGAAAATTAGCGAAATAAAAATTCGAGTACTGAATTTTCGACTTAATTAAAGATAAATTTCGTAAACTAAAAGCCGACTACGCTTAGTAAGTTAATCTATACTAATTACTAATCTATATCTATACTTAATATAATAAAGCGGAAGAGTTTGTTTGTTTGAACGCGCTAATCTCAGGAACTACTGCACCAATTTCAAAAATTCTTTCACCGCTGGATATGTACGTGATCCCTGAGTGCTATAGGCTATATATTATGTACCACGGGCGAAGCCGGGGCGGACCGCTAGTAATCTATACTAATATGATTAAGCGGAAGAGTGTGTTTGTTTGAACGCGCTAATCTCAGGAACTACTGAACCAATTTCAAAAATTCTTTCACCGTTGGATATGTACGTGATCCTTGAGTGCTATAGGCTATATTATATTATGTACCACGGGCGAAGCCGGGGCGGACCGCTAGTTTAATATAAAATTATAATTTGGTGTGCAGGATGCGCGGGGAAAGCAGCTAGTGGCGCCTCTATTATGTCTAACCGAAACTAACTAATATTTTAGTTTAGCCGCTTCTCGATTCGCTAGCTAGGCTTCACGATTTTTTCGTATACAATATATAGTCTATGTCACCCAGACCGTAACAAAAAATTAATTGACCCCTCATTCATCAAAATCGGCCCAGTAGTTTAGGCGCTACGGTGGAACACATAGAATCTGATACAAAAATTGGATACATACATACATCCATACATACATATGCATACATACATACGTACATAAATAGACTGCTAAAATCACAACCCTTCCTTTTGGCTTTGCCGTAGTCGGGTAAAAATAGAACTTTAAGTTCACTTTACGCTGACTTTATAGTGTCCCGATAGTCGAAGTATATCATCGTTAACATCGAGATGTACAAAATCGTACTAAGCGTACTGTTCAAATGTGTATCAGAACACGCAAGGTAGAGTTTCGTAATCATGCTAATAATAAAAACAACTTTTTCTCAAGTTCTAATAGCTATGTACTTTTGTGACTTGCATTTTTATTTTTCTATTAGTGCGCAAAAAAGATTTCAAATAAATTCGAATACTAATAATATAAACGTGAAAGCAATTCTATCTGTCAGTTTGTTTGTTTGTTTGTCAGGCGTTTTCACGCTTATACCGCTGAACCAATCATGATTAATTTTGGTATAGAGATAGATTAGAACTTGCAGAAGGACAAAAATAAAAATTTAATAAAATTTGAAGAGGGTGAAATAGGGTATGAAAGTTTGTATCAAATATTGAAATACCTATTCGTACCCCTCTCCTATCGTCCTACTAGGGGGGCATTGTAGTTTTTCTTTTTTCATGTTCGAGAGGTTGAGGTGATGTTTTTTTTTAATTTAAGGACACGCCTCCGTACTGGTAACAAGTTTCTATAATGTCTTTTTGCAGCTTTAATACTTTATATTATTGTAACGTTGCAAAACTGAAACTCATTTTACAACGGAACACACTAGAAACTAAAGCATGGTTACAGTATTAAAATTATTTTCATGAAAAAATACTAAATCGTTGCAATATAATAATCATGTCCGCCATGTTGAATTTGTAAAAGCATCTAACGCCTCTATGACCAATATATCGTCCTTGATGGAACATAAAATAAAACTTACGAATAATTGATAAAATCATAAAGCCGATACACATCAAAGCGTGTTACACTATCGACGTCCATCTTAGACAACGCGACGGGAACATAAAATAAGGCTAATTCATTCAGGTCGTTGTTACTCGTTTAGCTAGGATGCGAACGGATGCTGATGTCCCGGTCACTTTGCCACGTCCTACTTTGTACACTTCCTCACAGCTAATCGTCAAGTGTCTTTGATGTGGACGTATCCGAACGTGGAAACGGCAATTTTACACCTACACCTGTGTATATACCGTACGGACGTTTATGTTATACACGATATTATTTGGTTGTTTAATAAATTGTTGCTGGTGCTAATGTTCTAAGACGATTGTTTCTTTCTTTGATTTTTCTGTATTTTGGCTTTTGTTGAGTGTGCTTTAGAATAGAATAGAATAGAAAAGTTTTTTATTTAAATAAACTTTTACAAGTACTTTTGAATCGTCAATCGAATCTACCATTGGTTCGGAATACCGTTCCTACCGAGACGAACCAGCAAGAAACTCGGCGGTTGCTCTTTATTAAATTTGCAATATAATATGTGATTGAATTGCCGTTTCGCGCAATGATGGAACGAGTCAAATTCACGCTTTTTTATCGTTTACATAATCTTCAAATGTGTAGGTACTTATTATGCTTTTTTATGAGAATACTTCTAATAGAGTTCCTAACCCTAGAAGCCTAATCTACGTCTGCAAGGCGTACACGCAATCGAATATCGTTTGTCTCTTTGTAACTGTTGAAGTTAGCGCGTCGTGCTTTTTTGCCATCTCAGCGGCCGACGGGAGCTAGCGGACGGTGTCCGTGTCATTAAAGTAAGTCCCGCCATTTTTGATTTATCGAAGTATAGCACGACTGCGAGACGTATGTTTAGGCTTTGTGTAACTTTTAAAAAGCACAAAATTGATATGTGTGTAGACTGCTCCTAAAGTTTAGTTAGTCTTAGTCTGATTAGATTTAATGTTTGCTCTAAGAACAACTAATTAACGTTAAAAAAAAAAAGATTTTATAAAAAAATATATTTGTTTTAGTTGATTTTGAAGAAGTTAATTTTTATTGTCCCAATTTATGCATATTGTTTTTTCGTTGTAATAAATAACTGTGGTTATAGTTATAATTTATAACAGTGTTGTTTAATTGTTAGTTTATATTCCAAATTTAAATTTCTGCTAAACAATATTTCTAAAATAGGGCTATTTTTGCATAGAGATTGTAATTTATATGTGTACGCCTCTGAGACGTATATTAAGGCTTTGTGTACGTCCGAAATAGATAAGGCTTCTAGGGTTAAACTTGTGTAAAAGCAAGTCTAAAATTGCTTGTTGAATTTTATTATAGAACATTACGCCAATTCCAACAAACTACTTTCAGACCTTCTTGAGGCGTAATTGAGTGCCATTATAACTGTTTATTTATTTTGAAAATAAGTTATCGCACGTTACACTGCAGACACTTGGCGAATGAGAGCTAGGATGAAAAAAGTGTAAGATATTTTCCGTCACGATACATCTGCTATTAGTACCTGACGTTTACGTCTCAGTATGGCCATTGTTGCCACCTAATTCACGCACTCGGGTCGCGTAAATAGATCTTCGATTTAAACGTTTTGATAACGACAAAACATTGTATTGAATGAGTAAATAGTAGTTTATGAAACGGTTGCATAATAGAGGTTATTAAAACATGAGTGTGTAACATGTTTAAAAACGAACCGCAGGTGAGTTTTTTGATAGTATCACACGAGTGTTTTAATACCTAATTATGTAGAGTTTCATACACTACTTTATCTAAACTCATATCTTAAAATCCAAACCATAAAATCTTGGTAATATTTGTCGTGAGTTTTCCTTGATTTTGCTAGCAAAAGATTGTTGGTCGGTGGTCAGGGGGAGTTAAATTCTCTTCAGTATCACTGCTAGACATTTTTCCGCACAATAAAAGCCACGTCTTGTAAAGTTTTGAGTAACAAAAACAACAAATAAAAAATTTAAATAATATAACTAGCGGCGCCAAAATTAAGTTGTTACAAAATGTGCGTGCAGAATGCAGTGTCAGGTGATGTCTATTGTCTATGGTCAATTATGGTAGCGCTACACTCTGGCCGCCGCGCCGCGCCGTCACGTCTAAATAAAAATCCAGAAAGAAAATATGCTCTATATTAATTCGTATAATATCTAAAATTATAGTGGGTAATACAATAGCCATAGACAATACAATAAGTCTCACGTAAACGACCAAGGACGAGGACCAACGCGAATTTCCCGCCATGGCTCAAAAATCTAGAACCCAGAGTCGTGACTCGACCAGACCTGTACTATAATGGAGAAAAAATTATTTTATAGCATTATTTTGCAAGAATTTCCTAACAAAAAAGTGTATAATGATTTTTTTTAATATTATAGATGTATGTGTATAAAGTAGGCCAATATATGATACATTTTGATTTATTAATCAGGATTTTAAGATATGAGAGTAGATAAAAACAATTATGCAATTAAAACCAGTAATATTACAATATTTTTATTTTTATTTTTCACAACTTTTTTTAATTATCTCAATATTTTATTTATAACTCTTAAACGTGGTGAATTTATTGAACTGTGCCTGTTATTTGATACATATTATCGTTACTATATTATAATATCATTTATCTACTCTCATATCATAAAATTCCGAATATGAAATCAAAATGTGTCATATATTGGACTACTTTATTCACATACATCTATAATATTTAAAAAAAAAATTAAAAAAGTTCATTATAACACTACTTTGTTAGGAAATTATTGCAAAACAATGTTAAAAAATAATTTTTTCTACATTATAGTACAGGCACTGGGTTCTGGTATTTTTGAGCCATGCCGGGTGTTTATTATTATTATTATTATTATTATTTAATACTTTATTGTACACCAAAAAAACATAAATTAAACAAAAGAAACATTTTAAAAGAAATAGGTACAATAGTTAGTTTACAATAGTTAGTTAGTTTAATTTTGTTACTTACAATGATTATCCCGCTATCAAAGTTACCCTATTACTACTACTGCGAAAGTGTGGCGGTAGCAAGATGCGGCCAGAGGACAGAGTGTAGTGCTACCATAATTGACCATAGACGCACTGCACGCACCGCACATTCGAAATTGACAATTGAATTTTGGCGCCTATTATTTAAATTTTTAATTTATTATTTACAAGCGGACACCCGCGACTTCGTTCGCGTGGATATTGGTTTTTAAAAATCCCGTGAGAATCATTTTGTTTTTCCTAAGCTCCTTTGAGCTCATACCTTGCTAAAAACTGTTAAAAGTTCACTGGCGGATGTTTAGGTAGATCAAAATGTAAGCATCCGCCAGTGAAAGTCCCATCAAAATCGGTCCAGCCTTTCAGATATTAGCCAGTAATCTCTAAAGTATTTCCTTTCTAACAAAAAAAGAATGAATGAAATCGGACTACCCGTTAATGAATTACAGCTAAGTACACATTTTGACTTTCATCCCCTCTCCCAAGGGAACCGTGCTGAATTTTGGGATAAAAAGTATCCTATATGTTACTCCATAGTATGAACTTAAATCATGTCGAGTTTAATTTCAATCCATTCAGTAGTTTTTACGTGATGCGCGCACAAACATACAGACAAACAGACAAACATATAAACAGACAAACAGACAAACGGACAAACAGACAAACAGACAAACAGACAAAAATTTCAAAAATAGCTTTTTTACGATCTATTACTTATCCCTAATATCCCCCAGTTATTATTTTGCAAAAATCTTCAATGTACAGATACGGCAATTCTACGATTTTATTATATGTATAGATTTACTATTCAGTTTTTGTAACTCAAAATTTTGCAAGTGATTTTTGTTGCGCGGAAAAATGTCTAGCAGTGATACTGAAGAGAATTTAACTCCACCAGACATTCTGGAAATAGCATCGGGAATGACAAATAATCTTTTGCCAGCAAAATCAAAGAAAATTTACGATAATTAATGTTACCAAGATTTTATGAGTTGGAAAATTTTGAAAAAAAACCACTTCATTTTCAGAAAATGTAATGCTAGCATATTTCCAAGAATTATCAAATAAATTTAAGTCTTTGTCCTTATGGGCTAAATACTCAATGCTCAAAAGTATATTGAGTATCTACAACCAAATCGATATTATTAAATACACAAGACTGATTGCTGTTTTAAAAAGAAAATCGCAGGGCTTTAAGGGAAAAAATGCAAAAACGTTCTCCCCTGAAGAATTGAGTACATTTATAAATTGCAATATCCAAAACATGAATACTTATTATAATAAATAATTTTGTTAATTTCTTAGTCTTTTCTTTTATACGTAAGATACCTATTGATGAGCTTAGATAAAGTAGTGTATGAAACTCTACATAATTAGTTATTAAAACACTCGTGTAATACTATTAAAAAACTCGCCTGCGGCTCGTTTTTACTAACACTCGTGTTTTAATAACCTCTATTATGCAACCGTTTCATAAACTACTATTTCACATCCATTTTCAATATTATAATATATATAGCTCGATTACCACTGACTGACTGACTGATTGACATAATTGTTCTCCTAGAAAGAGACAGAAAACGATATAATTATGTATGGGAGATATGTTCGGGTGCGGGAGTCGAGTAGGGAAAAATTATGACATTTTGGAAAAACAAGATGGCGGCCGGCCTGATTTTTGTAACTTTTTTGTTTTTCAACCGATTTCGTTATAACTCGCAGGTTTTTAAGAAATTAGTAAATGATTATTAGAAAAAGTGGAAAAAATTGTAAAAACAAGATGGCGGCCGAGATTTAGATTTTTAAAATTTTTGATTTTTCGACCCCAAACCGCGGCACCACAGCTCCGAAACGGGGTAATTGAGGATAATTTTTTTTTCTTGTTTCCGCTTACAATTATCCTGTATTTTGACAGAATGGAAGCGGTTTTTAAAAATTCAAGATGGCGGCTGTTATGACGGCCATTTGGTTTGAGGTACGAAAAAACGCAATTTTAAAATTCAATTTTCTCACAGTTGGCAACATCGGAGCGTTTCGACTTCTATGAAGCGATTGTATGTATAGACTCGAGGTATAAATTGGTGGTAAAAAATATACCCCACTTTTGGGGAAATTTTAAAGATTTACCCCAAAAATAAAAAAATTTAAATACGGACTTTTTGCAAAATCCGAGTATGAGCGATTACGTATTTTACTTGTACAAACGACATTTGGGTATTTTTGTCACCAAAGACTGGCAACACTGGAATTTATCAAAGAAAAAGTGATTTTCGCCACATGGTCCTTTTTCAGGGGCAATTATTTCGCCTGGGTGCGAGCAAGATGGAACAGTTAAACGTCATCAGGAGCGGTATATCCTGTAGATAATGGTAAAATTATAAAACTATGTGAATTGTTTCTATAAAACGAGTTGGCGGCCATTTTGTATTGTTGTTGAGTGTTTCTGAAAATTTTGATCATGTTTTTGAGGCAGTTGGCAACATTTTAGAAAGTTGACATGTATGAATCGATTGTGCAACTCGACCGGCAGTATCGAGGTATATACACAGTGTTGCCACATTCAGGGTAGTTTTTGAGATTTCCCCAAAAATTTCCTCCTGTAAAATTTTGTATGAAAAATTTTTTTTTTCACTAATGGTTTCACAAAGAAGACAAAAATTTATTCCGAAAAAAATATGGAGAGAGCTGATGATTGAGGGTTTCGGAGACGGGTGAAGGGCACGCTGAAAGTATTGAAGATAGGTGGGGGGTGCTCGAGCAAATGTCATTCGAAACGTCGTCCAATTGGGAGTGAACTGAAAAAAAATTCAAAATGGCGGAAAAAAGATGGCCGCCATACAAATTTCATCGGTATCCATCTCGGAGGGTATAAGAGATGGAAGAGTGGTTTCTTAGCAAAAGATGATTAAAATCCGAAGGTCTACTTGATGAATGGAAAAAAAATTCAAAATGGCGGAATTCATTTTTTCATAGAAAATGTATGGTGAATATTGAATTGCCTTTGATGCGGTTCTTCAGAGAATTCTCACAGAAAAATATGGGAAGACATGATGATTGAGGGTTAGTAAGATGGTTGGGGAGCCCGGGAAGGGTATTATAGATAGAAAAGTGCTGCTCAAACAAAAACAAGATGGCGGCCGACGTGATTTTTGTAACATTTTTGTTTTCCTACCGATTTCGTTACAACTCGCAATTCTAGAAGAAATTAGAAAACGATTAATAGAAAATGTAGAAAAAATTTAAAAAACAAGATGGCGGCTTAGCTGTAGTCTTTCAAATTTTCGATTTTTCGACCCCAAACCGCGGCGCCACAGCACCGAAACGGGTTAGTTGAAGATAATATTTTTTTCCTGTTTCCGTCTACAATTATCCTGTATTTTGACAGATCGGGAGTGGTTTTTAAATATTCAAAATGGCGGCTGTCGTGGCGGCCATTCAGTTTGAGGTACGAAAAAATGCAATTTTAAAATTCAAATTACTCACAGTTGACAACATCGGAGCGTTTCTACTTCTATGAAGCTATTGTATGTACAGACTTGAAGTATAGATTGGTGAAAAAAATACCCCATTTTTGGGGAAATTTCAAGATCTACCCCAAAAATTAAAAATCGAAATACGAACTTTTTGCAAAATCCGAGTATGAGCAACCATGTGTTTTACTTGTGCCAATGACATTTGGTTATTTTATCGTCGGGCACTGGCAACACTGAAATTCATCAAAGTGAATGTGATTTTCGTGACATGGTCTTTTTTCAGGGGTGATCATTTCGCCTGTGTGCGAGCGAGATGAAAACTTGAAACGTCATCAGGAGCGGTATCTCCTGTACTTAATGGAAAAATTATTCAACTTTCTAAAAATAAATCTGTAAAATGAGTTGACGGCCATTTTGTATTTTATTTGTTTTGGAATTGATTTTGAACATGTTTTTGAGGCAGTTGGCAACATTTTGGAAAGTTGAAATGTATGAATCGACTGTGTAACTTAACCGGCAGTATCAATAAATGTAAACAGTGTTGCCACCTTCGGGGTAGTTTACGAGATTTTCCCCAAAAATTTTCTTCTGTAAAATTTTTGTTTTTTTTTTTTCACAAATGGTGTCACAAAAAAGACAAAAATTTATTCAGAAAAAAAATATGGATAGAGCTGATGATTGAGGAACTCGGAGACGGGTGAAGGGCACGCTTAAGGTATTGAAGATAGGTGGGAGGTGCTCGAGCAAATGTCACTCGAAACGGCTTCCAATTGGCAGTGAGCTGAAAAAATATTCAAAATGACGAAAAAAAGATGGCCGCCATACAAATTTCATCGCTATCCATCTCGGAGGGTATAAAAGATGGAAGAGTGGTTTCTTATCAAAAGATGATCAGGACCTTCGGATCCTGATCATTAGAAAAAAAAATTCAAAATGGAGGAATTTATTTCGGATCGACTAGGGACCGACTGGGGAGCGACTAGGGACCGACTAGGGACCGACTAGGGACCGACTAGGAACCGACTAGGGACCGACTAGGGACCGACTAGGGACCGACTAGAGACCGACTACGGACCAACTACGGACCGACTAGGGTAGACCGACTAGGGACCGACTAAGACCCGACTATGGACCGACTACGGACCGACTAGGGACCGACTACGGACCGACTATGGACCGACTAGAGACCGACTAGGGACTAACTACGGACCGACTAGAGACCGACTACGGACCGACTACGGACCGACTAGGGTAGACCGACTACGGACGGACTAGGGACCGACTAGGGACCGACTAGGGACCGACTACGGACCGACTAGGGACCGACTACGGACCGATTATGGACTGACTACGGACCGACTAGGGTAGACCGACTAGGGACCGACTAAGACCCGACTATGGACCGACTAGGGACCGACTAGAGACCGACTACGGACCAACTACGGACCGACTAGGGTAGACCGACTAGGGACCGACTAAGACCCGACTATGGACCGACTACGGACCGACTAGGGACCGACTACGGACCGACTATGGACCGACTAGAGACCGACTAGGGACTAACTACGGACCGACTAGAGACCGACTACGGACCGACTACGGACCGACTAGGGTAGACCGACTACGGACGGACTAGGGACCGACTAGGGACCGACTAGGGACCGACTACGGACCGACTAGGGACCGACTACGGACCGATTATGGACTGACTACGGACCGACTAGGGTAGACCGACTAGGGACCGACTAAGACCCGACTATGGACCGACTACGGACCGACTACGGACCGACTATGGACCGACTAGAGACCGACTAGGGACCAACTACGGACCGACTACGCACCGACTAGGGACCGACTACGGACCGATTATGGACCGACTACGGACCGACTAGGGACCGACTACGGACCGACTAGGGACCGACTACGGCCCGACTAGAGACCGACTATGGACCGACTACGGACCGACTACGGACTGACTACGGACCGACTACGGACCGACTACGGACCGACTAGGGACCGACTACGGACCGACTAGAGACCGACTAGGGATCGACTATGGACCGACTAGGGACCGACTAAGGACCGACTAGGGACCGACTAGGGACCGACTACGGACCGACTATGGACCGACTACGGACCGACTAGGGACCGACTAAGGACCGACTAGGGACCGACTAGGGACCGACTACGGACCGACTATGGACCGACTACGGACCGACTAGGGATCGACTAGAGACCGACTATGGACCAACTACGGACCGACTACGGACCGACTAGGGACCGACTAGGGACCGACTACGGACCGACTATAAACCGACTAGGGACCGACTAGGGACCGACTAGGGACCGACTAGGGACCGACTAGGGACCGACTAGGGTCCGACTAGCTCCCCATGCAACCCCATGTTATTATTACTCAAACTTCTTATTTTTGCGATGTCTATGTGCTCACGTGATCAAATTTTAAATGCTTATATCTTCGAAATTATAGGGTGCAGCCCCATGTTATATAATGTCGAACGTCCCCGCGAGCTGCTTTAGCAGCTCGCGCACCGAGCAACTAGTTATTATAATATATATAGCTCGATTACCACTCACTCACTGACTGACTGACTCATTGACATAATTGTTCTCCTAGAAAGAGACAGAAAACGATACAATAATGTATGGGAGATATGTTCGGGTGCGGGAGTCGAGTAGGGAAAAATTATGACATTTCAGAAAAACAAGATGGCGGCCGACGTAATTTTTGTAACTTTTTTGTTTTACAACCGATTTCGTTAAAATTCGCAGGTTTTTAAGAAATTAGTAAATGATTATTAGAAAAAGTGGAAAAAATTGGAAAAACAAGATGGCGGCCGAGATTTAGATTTTTAAAATTTTTGATTTTTCGACCCCAAACCGCGGCACCACAGCTCCGAAATTGGGTAATTGAGGATAATATTTTTTTCCTGTATTCACCCACAATTACCCTTAATTTTGACAGAACGAGAGTGGTTTTTAAAAATTCAAGATGGCGGCTGTCATGGCGGCCATTGGGTTTGAGGTACGAAAAAATCCAATTTTAAAATTCAAATTTCTCACAGTTGGCAACATCGGAACGTTTCGACTTCTATGAAGCGATTGTTTGCATTGATTCGAGGTATAAATTGGCGATTAAAAAAATACCCCACTTTTGGGGAAATTTCAAGATTTACCCCAAAAACTAAAAAATCGAAATACGGACTTTTTGCAAAATCCGAGTATGAGCAACCATGTGTTTTACTTGTACCAATGAGATTTGAGTATTTTTGTCCTCGGGGACTGGCAACACTGGAATTTATCAAAGAAAAAGGGATTTTCGCGACATGGTCTTTTGTCAGGGGCAATCATTTCGCCTGGGTGCGAGCGAGATACAAAATTAAAACGTCATCAGGAGCGGTATATACTGTACTTATTGAAAAAAATATAAAACTATGTGAATTATTTATATAAAACAAGTTGGCGGCCATTTTGTATTGTTGTTGGGTGTTTTTAAAAAATTTGATCATGTTTTTGAGGCAGTTGGCAACATTTTAGAAAGTTGACATGTATGAATCGATTGTGTAACTCAACCGTCAGTATCGAAGTATGTACACAGTGTTGCCACATTTAGGGTAGTTTTTGAGATTTCCCCAAAAATTTCCTCCTGTAAAATTTTGTATGAAAAATTTTTTTTTCACTAATGGTTTCACAAAGAAGACAAAAATTCATTCCGAAAAAAATATGGAGAGAGCTGATGATTGAGGGTTTCGGAGACGGGTGAAGGGTACGCTGAAAGTATTGAAGATAGGTGGGGGGTGCTCGAGCAAATGTCATTCGAAACGTCGTCCAATTGGGAGTGAGCTGAAAAAAAATTCAAAATGGCGAAAAAAAGATGGCCGCCATACAAATTTCATCGGTATCCATCTCGGAGGGTATAAAAGATGGAAGAGTGATTTCTTAGCAAAAGATGATCAAAATCCGAAGGTCTACTTGATGAATGGAAAAAAAATTCAAAATGGCGGAATTCATTTTTTCATAGAAAATGTATGGTGAATATTGAATTGCCTTTGATGCGGTTCTTCAGAGAATTCTCACAGAAAAATATGGGAAGACATGATGATTGAGGGTAAGTAAAATGGTTGGGGAGCCCGGGAAGGGTATTGTAGATAGAAAAGGGCTGCTCAAACAAAAACAAGATGGCGGCCGACGTGATTTTTGTAACATTTTTGTTTTCCTACCGATTTCGTTAAAACTCGCAATTCTAGAAGAAATTAGGAAACGATTAATAGAAAAAATTTAAAAAACAAGATGGCGGCTTAGCTGTAGTCTTTCAAATTTTCGATTTTTCGACCCCGAACCGCGGCGCCATAGCACCGAAACGGGTTAGTTGAGGATAATATTTTTTTCCTTATTCCGTCTACAATTATCCTGTATTTTGACAGATCGGGAGTGGTTTTTAAATATTCAAGATGGCGGCTGTCGTGGCGGCCATTCAGTTTGAGGTACGAAAACACGCAATTTTAAAATTCAAATTACTCACAGTTGACAACATCGGAGCGTTTCTACTTCTATGAAGCTATTGTATGTACAGACTTGAAGTATAGATTGGTGAAAAAAATACCCCATTTTTGGGGAAATTTCAAGATTTACCCCAAGAATTCAAAAATCGAAATACGAACTTTATGCAAAATCCGAGTATGAGCAACGACATTTTTTACCTGTACAAACGAAATTTGGATATTTTTATCGCCAGGGACAGGCAACACTGAACTTTATCAAAGAAAAAGTTGTTTTCGCGATACGGTCTTTTTTTCAGGGGTGATCATTTCGCCTCGCGAGATGAAAACTTGAAACGTCATCAGGAGCGGTATCTCCTGTACTTAATGGAAAAATTATTCAACTTTCTAAAATAAATCTGCAAAATGAGTTGACAGCTATTTTGTATTTTATTTGTTTTGGAATTGATTTTGAACATGTTTTTGAGGCAGTTGGCAACATTTTGGAAAGTTGAAATGTATGAATCGACTGTGTAACTTAACCGGCAGTATCGATAAATGTAAACAGTGTTGCCACCTTCGGGGTAGTTTACGAGATTTTCCCCAAAAAATTTCTCCTGTAAAATTTTGTATGAAATTTTTTTTTCACAAATGGTTTCACAAAAAAGACAAAAATTTATTCAGAAAAAAAATATGGATAAAGCTGATGATTGAGGAACTCGGAGACAGGTGAAGGGCACGCTTAAGGTATTGAAGATAGGTGGGAGGTGCTCGAGCAAATGTCACTCGAAACGGCTTCCAATTGGCAGTGAGCTGGAAAAATATTCAAAATGGCGGAAAAAAAGATGGCCGCCATACAAATTTCATCAGCGTCCATCTCAAAGGGTATAAAAGATGGAAGAGTGGTTTCTTATCAAAAGATGATCAGGACCTTCGGATCCTGATCATTAGAAAAAAAAATACAAAATGGAGGAATTTATTTCGGATCGACTAGGGACCGACTGGGGACCGACTAGGGACCGACTAGGGACCAACTAGGGACCGACTAGGAACCGACTAGGGACCAACTACGGACCGACTAGAGACCGACTACGGACCGACTACGGATCGACTAGGGTAGACCGACTAGGGACCGACTAAGACCCGACTATGGACCGACTACGGACCGACTAGGGACCGACTACGGACCGACTAGGGACCGACTAGGGACCGACTAGGGACCGACTACGGACCGACTACGGACCAACTAGGGACCGACTACGGACCAACTAGAGACCGACTACGGACCGACTAGGGTAGACCGACTAGGGACCGACTACGGACCGACTAGAGACCGACTACGGACCGACTAGGGACCGACTACGGACCGACTACGGACCGACTACGGACCGACTACGGACCGACTACGGACCAACAACGGACCGACTACGGACCGACTAGGGACCGACTAGGGACTGACTAGGGACCGACTACGGACCGACTAGAGACCGACTAGGGACCGACTACGGACCGACTAGGGACCAACTACGGACCGACTAGGGACCGACTACGGACCGAATAGAGACCGACGACGGACCGACTAGGGTAGACCGACTACGGACCGACTAGGGACCGAGTAGGGACCGACTACGAACCGACTAGGGACCGACTACGGACCGACTAGGGACCGACTAGGGACCGACTACGGACCGATTATGGACCGACTACGGACCGACTAGGGACCGACTATGGACCGATTAGGGACCGACTAAGGACCGACTAGGGACCGACTAGGGTAGACCGACTAGGGACCGACTAAGACCCGACTATGGACCGACTACAGACCGACTAGGGACCGACTACGGACCGACTAGGGACCGACTAGGGACCGACTAGGGACCGACTATGGACCGACTACGGACCGACTAGGGACCGACTAGGGACCGACTACGGACCGACTACGGACCGACTAGAGACCGACTACGGACCGACTAGGGACCGACTACGGACCGACTACGGACCGACTAGGGACTGACTACGAACCGACTAGAGACCGACTAGGGACCGACTAGGGGCCGACTAGGGACCGACTACGGACCGACTACGGACCGACTACGGACCGACTACGGACCGACTACGGACCAACTAGGGACCGACTACGGACCAACTAGAGACCGACTAGGGACCGACTACGGACCGACTACGGACCGACTAGGGTAAACCGACTACGGACCGACTAGGGACCGACTAGGGACCGACTAGGGACCGACTAGGGACCGACTAGGGACCGACTACGGACCGATTATGGACCGACTACGGACCGACTAGGGACCGACTATGGACCGATTAGGGACCGACTAAGGACCGACTAGGGACCGACTAGGGACCGACTAGGGACCGACTACGGACCGACTAGGGACTGACTAGGGTAGACCGACTACGGATCGACTAGGGACCGACTAGGGACCGACTACGAACCGACTTCGGACCGACTAGGGACCGACTAGGGACTAACTACGGACCGACTAGAGACCGACTACGGACCGACTACGGACCGACTACGGACCGACTAGGGTAGACCGACTAGGGACCGACTACGGACCGACTAGAGACCGACTACGGACCGACTAGGGACCGACTACGGACCGACTACGGACCGACTACGGACCGACTACGGACCGACTACGGACCGACTACGGACCAACAACGGACCGACTACGGACCGACTAGGGACCGACTAGGGACTGACTAGGGACCGACTACGGACCGACTAGAGACCGACTAGGGACCGACTACGGACCGACTAGGGACCAACTACGGACCGACTAGGGACCGACTACGGACCGAATAGAGACCGACGACGGACCGACTAGGGTAGACCGACTACGGACCGACTAGGGACCGAGTAGGGACCGACTACGAACCGACTAGGGACCGACTACGGACCGACTAGGGACCGACTAGGGACCGACTACGGACCGATTATGGACCGACTACGGACCGACTAGGGACCGACTATGGACCGATTAAGGACCGACTAAGGACCGACTAGGGACCGACTAGGGTAGACCGACTAGGGACCGACTAAGACCCGACTATGGACCGACTACGGACCGACTAGAGACCGACTAGGGACCGACTACGGACAGACTAGGGACCAACTACGGACCGACTAGGGACCGACTACGGACCGAATAGAGACCGACGACGGACCGACTAGGGTAGACCGACTACGGACCGACTAGGGACCGAGTAGGGACCGACTACGAACCGACTAGGGACCGACTACGGACCGACTAGGGACCGACTAGGGACCGACTACGGACCGATTATGGACCGACTACGGACCGACTAGGGACCGACTATGGACCGATTAGGGACCAAGGACCGACTAGGAACCGACTAGGGTAGACCGACTAGGGACCGACTAAGACCCGACTATGGACCGACTACGGACCGACTAGGGACCGACTACGGACCGACTAGGGACCGACTAGGGACCGACTAGGGACCGACTATGGACCAACTAGGGACCGACTACTGACCAACTAGAGACCGACTACGGACCGACTACGGACCGACTAGGGACCGACTAGGGACCGACTAGGGACCGACTACGGACCGACTACGGACCGACTACGGACCAACTAGGGACCGACTACTGACCAACTAGAGACCGACTACGGACCGACTAGGGTAGACCGACTAGGGACCGACTACGGACCGACTAGAGACCGACTACGGACCGACTAGGGATCGACTACGGACCGACTACGGACCGACTACGGACCGACTACGGACCAACAACGGACCGACTACGGACCGACTAGGGACCGACTAGGGACTGACTAGGGACCGACTACGGACCGACTAGAGACCGACTAGGGACCGACTACGGACCGACTAGGGACCAACTACGGACCGACTAGGGACCGACTACGGACCGACTAGAGACCGACGACGGTCCGACTAGGGTAGACCGACTACGGACCGACTAGGGACCGAGTAGGGACCGACTACGAACCGACTAGGGACCGACTACGGACCGATTATGTACCGACTACGGACCGACTAGGGACCGACTATGGACCGATTAGGGACCGACTAAGGACCGACTAGGGACCGACTAGGGACAGACTACGGACCGACTACGGACCGACTAGGGACTGACTAGAGACCGACTACGGACCAACTACGGACCGACTACGGACCGACTACGGACCAACAACGGACCGACTACGGACCGACTAGGGACCGACTAGGGACCGACTAGGGACTGACTAGGGACCAACTACGGACCGACTAGAGACCGACTAGGGACCGACTACGGACCGACTAGGGACCGACTAGGGACCAACTACGGACCGACTAGGGACCGACTACGGACCGACTAGAGACCGACTACGGACCGACTAGGGACCGACTACTGACCGACTAGAGACCGACTAGGGATCGACTATGGACCGACTAGGGACCGACTAAGGACCGGCTATGGACCGACTACGGACCGACTACGGACCGACTAGGGACCGACTAGGGACCGACTACGGACCGACTATAAACCGACTAGGGACCGACTAGGGACCGACTAGGGTCCGACTAGCTCCCCATGCAACCCCATGTTATTATTATTTAAACTTATTTTTGCGATGTCTATGTGCTCACGTGATCAAATTTTAAATGCTTATATCTTCGAAATTATTGGGTGCAGCCCCATGTTATATAATGTCGAACGTCCCCGCGAGCTGCTTTAGCAGCTCGCGCACCGAGCAACTAGTTATTATACTATATATAGCTCAATTACCACTCACTCACTCACTCACTCATTGACATAATTGTTCTCCTAGAAAGAGACAGAAAACGATATAATCATGTATGGGAGATGTGTTTGGATGGGGGAGTCGAGTAGGGAAAAATTATGACATTTCAGAAAAACAAGATGGCGGCCGACGTGATTTTTGTAACTTTTTTGTTTTCCAACCGATTTCATTAAAATTCGCAATTATTGAAGAAATTAGTAAACAATTAACAGAAAAAGTGGAAAAAATTGAAAAAACAAGATGGCGGCCGAGATTTAGATTTTTAAAATTTTTGATTTTTCGACCCCAAACCGCGGCACCACAGCTCCGAAACGGGGTAATTGAGGATAATATTTTTTTATTGTTTCCGCTTACAACTATCCTGTATTTTGACAGAACGGGAGTGGTTTTTAAAAATTCAAGATGGCGGCTGTTGTGACGGCCATTTGGTTTGAGGTACGAAAAAACGCAATTTTAAAATTAAATTTTCTCACGGTTGGCAACATCGGAGCGTTTCGACTTCTATGAAGCGATTGTATGTATAGATTTGAGGTATAAATTGGTGGTAAAAAAATACCCCACTTTTGGGGAAATTTCAAGATTTACCCCAAAAATTAAAAAATCGAAATACGGACTTTTTGCAAAATCCGAGTATGAGCGACTACGTATTATGCTTGTACAAACGACATTTGGGTATTTTTGACACCAGAGACTGGCAACACTGGAATTTATCAAAGAAAAAGTGATTTTTGCGACATGGTCTTTTTTCAGGGGCAATCATTTCGCCTGGGTTGGAGTGAGATGGAACATGTAAAAGTCATCAGGAGCGGTATATCCGGTACTTATTAAAAAAATTATAAAACTATGTGAATTGTTTCTATAAAACGAGTTGGCGGCCATTTTGTATTGTTGTTGGGTGTTTTTGAAAATTTTGATCATGTTTTTGAGGCAGTAGGCAACATTTTAGAAAGTTAATATGTATGAAGCGATTGTGCAACTCGACCGGCAGTATCGAGGTATGTACACAGTGTTGCCACATTTAGGGTAGTTTTTGAGATTTCCCCAAAAATTTCCTCCTGTAAAATTTTGTATGAAATTTTTTTTTTTCACTTATGGTTTCACAAAGAAGACAAAACTTTATTCCGAAAAAAATATGGAGAGAGCTGATGATTGAGGGTTTCGGAGACGGGTGAAGGGCACGCTGAAAGTATTGAAGATAGGTGGGGGGTGCTCGAGCAAATGTCATTCGAAACGTCGTCCAATTGGGAGTGAACTGAAAAAAAATTCAAAATGGCGTAAAAAAGATGGCCGCCATACAAATTTCATCGTTATCCATCTCGGAGCGTATAAAAGATGGAAGAGTGGTTTCTTAGCAAAAGATGATCAAAATCCGAAGGTCTACTTGATGAATGAAAAAAAAATTCAAAATGGCGGAATTCATTTTTTCATAGAAAATGTATGGTGAATATTGAATTGCCTTTGATGCGGTTCTTCAAAGAATTCTCACAGAAAAATATTGGAAGACATGATGATTGAGGGTTAGTAAGATGGTTAGGCAGCCCGGGAAGGGTATTGTAGATAGAAAAGGGCTGCTCAAACAAAAACAAGATGGCGGCCGACGTGATTTTTGTAACATTTTTTTTTCCTACCAATTTCGTTAAAACTCGCAATTCTAGAAGAAATTAGGAAACGATTAATAGAAAAAGTAGAAAAAATTTAAAAAACAAGATGGCGGCTTAGCTGTAGTCTTTCAAATTTTCGATTTTTCAACCCCGAACCGCGGCACCACAGCACCGAAACGGGGTAATTGACGATAATATTTTTTTCTGTTTTCGCCTACAATTACCCTTAATTTTGACAGAACGTGAGTGGTTTTTAAAAATTCAAGATGGCGGCTGTCGTGGCGGCCATTCGGTTGGAGGTACGAAAAAAACGCAATTTTAAAATTCAAATTTCTCACAGTTGGCAACATCGGAGCGTTTCGAATTCTATGAAGCGATTGTTTGCATAGACTCGAGGTATAA
Source organism: Melanargia galathea (assembly GCA_920104075.1). NCBI lineage: Eukaryota > Metazoa > Arthropoda > Insecta > Lepidoptera > Nymphalidae > Melanargia > Melanargia galathea. The sequence goes on from OV049879.1 coordinate 1,429,685, forward strand.
ATTAGTGATTAAAATAATACCCCACTTTTGGGGAAATTTCAACATTTACCCCAAAAATTAAAAAATCGAAGTACGGACTTTTTGCAAAATCCGAGTATGAGCGACCACGTGTTTTACTTGTACAAATGACATTTGGGTATTTTTGTCGTCGGGCACTCGCAACACTGGAATTTATCAAAGAAAAAGTGATTTTCGCCTGGGTGCGAGCGAGATGGAACATTTAAACGTCATCAGGAGCGGTATATCCTGTAGTTAATGGTAAAATTATAAAACTATGTGAATTATTTCTATAAAAGGAGTTAGCGGCCATTTTGTATTGTTGTTGAGTGTTTTTGAAAATTTTGATCATGTTTTTGAGGCAGTTGGCAACATTTTAGAAAGTTGACATGTATGAATCGATTGTGCAACTCGACTGGCAGTATCGAGGTATATACACAATGTTGCCACATTTAGGGTAGTTTTCGAGATTTCCCCAAAAATTTCCTTCTGTAAAATTTTGTATGAAAATATTTTTTTTCGCAAATGATGTCACATAGAAGACAAAAAATTATTTTACGAAAAATATGGAGAGAGCTGATGATGGTTTCGGAGACGGGTGAAGGGCACGCTGAAGGTATTAAAGATAGGTAAGGGGTGCTCGAGCAAATGTCATTCATAACATGGTCCAATTGGGAGCGAGCTGAAAAAAAATTCAAAATGGCGAAAAAAAGATGGCCGCTATACAAATTTCGTCGGTGTCCATCTCGAAGGGTATAAAAGATGGAAGAGTGTTTTTTTAGCTAAAGATGATCAGGATCCGAAGGTCTACTTGATGAATAGAAAAAAAATTCAAAATGGCGGAATTTATTTTTCCATAGAAAATGTATGGCGAATATTGAGTATGCAAGGCTTTGATTCTTTGGAGAACTCAAGTAAAATATGGGAAGACATGTTAAGTTTAAGTGAGGGAGCAGGGAAAAATTATGACATTTCAGAAAAACAAGATGGCGACTGACGTGATTTTTGTAACTTTTTTGTTTTTCAACCGATTTCATTACAACTCTCAACTATTGAAGAAATTAGTAGACAATTCATAGAAAATGTGGAAAAAATTTAAAAAACAAGATGGCGGCCGCCGTGATTTATGTAACTTTTTTGTTTTCCAACCGATTTCGTTACAACTCGCAATTATTGAAGAAATTAGTAGACGATTCATAGAAAATGTGAAAAAAAGTAAAATTCAAGATGGCGGCTGTCGTTGCGGCCATTCGTTTTGAGGTACGAAGAAACCCAATTTTAAAATTCAAATTTCTTACAGTTGCCAACATCGGAGCGTTTCGACTTCTATGAAGTGATTGTATGTATAGATTCGAAGTATAGATTGGTGCAAAAAAATACCCCATTTTTGGGGAAATTTCAAGATTTACCCCAAAAATTAAAAAATCGAAATACGGACTTTTTGCAAAATCCGATATGAGCGAACACGTATTTTACTTGTACAAATGAGATTTGGGTATTTTTGTCATCGAGGACTGGCAACACTGGAATTTATCAAAGAAAAAGAGATTTTCTTGACATGGTCTTTCTCAGGGGCAATCATTTCGTCTGGATGCGAGCGAGATGTAAAATTTTGAATTTCATCAAAAGCGGTATATCCCGTACTCAATGGAAATATTATAAAACTATGTGAAATGTTTCTGTAAAACGAGTTGGCGGCCATTTTATATTGTTGTTCGGTGTTTTTGAAAATTTTGATTTCCGGCAATGTCGAGTAATGTAAAAAGTGTTGCCACATTTGGGGTAGTTTTCGAGATTTTTCCTACAAATTTCCTCCTGTAAAATTTAGTAAGAATTTTTTTTTTCACAAATGGTTTCACATAGAAGATAAAATTTATTCGGAGAAAAAATGTGGAGAGAGCTGATGATTGAGGATTTCGGAGACGGGTGAATATCTCCGAAACTAAAGGGTGCAGCTGCATGTTGTTGGTACTCAAACTTCTTATTTTCGCGATGTCTATACGTTCACGTAGTCAGATTTTTAATAGCTTATATCTCCGAAACTATAGGGTACAGCCCCATGTTGTTAGTACTCAAACTTCTTATTTCCGCGATGTCGATAAGCCCACGTAGTCAGATTTTTAAAAGCTTATATCTCCAAAATTATAGGGTGCAGCCCCATGTTGTTGGTACTCAAACTTCTTATTTTTGCGATGTCTGTTTGCTTACGTGGTCTGATTTTTCAAAGCTGATATTTCCGAAACTATAGGATGCAGCCCCATGTTGTTGGTACTCAAACTTCTTATTTTCGCGATGTCTATATGCTCACGTGGTCAGATTTTTAAAACCTTATGTCTCCAAAATTATAGGGTGCAGCCCTCATGATGTTAGTACTCAAACTTATTATTTTCACGGTATGTCTGTTTCCTTACGTGGTCAGATTTTTCAAAGCTTATATCTCCGAAACTATAGGGTGCAGCCCCATGTTGTTGGTGCTTAAACTTCTTATTTTTGCGATGGCTGTGTGATTACGTAGTCAAAGTTTTAAAAGCTTATATGTATTTTCAAAACTATAGGGTGCAGCCCCATGTTGTTGGTACTCAAACTTCTAATTTTCGCGATGTCTGTTTGGTTACGTGGTCAGATTTTTCAAAGCTGATATCTCCGAAACTATAGGGTGCAGCCCCATGTTGTTGGTACTCAAACTTCTTATTTTCGCGATGTCTATATGCTCACGTGGTCAGATTTTTAAAACCTTATGTCTTCAAAATTATAGGATGCAGCCCCATGTTGTTGGTACTCGAACTTCTTATTTTCGCGATGTTTGTTTACTTACGTGGTCAGATTTTTGAAAGCCTATATCTCCGAAACTAAAGGGTGCAGCTCCATGTTGTTACTACTCAAACTTCTTATTTACGCGATGTCTATATGCTCACGTGGTCAGATTTTTAAAAGCTTATATCTCCGAAACTATAGGGTACAGCCCCATGTTGTTGGTAGGTACGCAAAATTTTTAGTTTTGCGATGTCTGTATGCTCACGTGATCAAATTCTTAAAAGCTTATAATATCTCCGAAACTATAGAGTGCAGCTCCATGTTGTTGGTACTTAGATATCTTATTTTTGCGATGTCTATGTACTTACGTGATCAAATTCTTAAAAGCTTATATCTACGGAAGTATAAAGTGCAGCCCCATGTTGTTGGTGCTCAAACTTCTTATTTTCGCGATGTCTATATGTTCACGTGATAAAATTTTTAAAAGCTTATATCTCCGAAACTATAGGGTGCAGCTCCATGTTGTTGGTACTCAAACTTCTTATTTTAGCGATGTTTATGTGCGCACGTGGTCAGATTTTAAAAAGCTTATATCTCCGAAACTATAGGGTGCAGTTCCATGTTGTTGGTACGCAAAATTCTTATTTTTGCGATGTTTGTATGCCAACGTGATTAAATTTTTAAAAGCTTATATCTCCGAAACTATAGGGTGCAGCCCCATGTTGTTTGTGCTCAAACTTCTTATTTTTGCGATGGCTGTGTCATTACGTAGTCAGATTTTTAAAAGCTTATATTTTCAAAACTATAGGGTGCAGCCCCATGTTGTTGGTACTCAAACTTCTTATTTTCGCGATGTCTGTTTGTTTACGTGGTCATATTTTTCAAAGCTTATATCTCCGAAACTATAGGGTGCAGCCCCATGTTGTTGGTGCTCATACTTCTTATTTTCGCGAAGTCTATGTATGTGTTCACGTGGTCATATTTTTCAAAGCTTATATCTCCGAAACTATAGGGTGCAGCCCCATGTTGTTGGTACTCAAACTTCTTATTTTCGCGATGTCTGTTTGTTTACGTGGTCATATTTTTCAAAGCTTATATCTCCGAAACTATAGGGTGCAGCCCCATGTTGTTGGTGCTCAAACTTCTTATTTTCGCTATGTCTATATGTTCACGTGGTCAGATTTTTAAATGCTTATATCTCCGAAATTATAGGGTGCAGTCCCATATTGTTATATAATGTCGAACGTCCCCGCGAGCTGCTTTAGCAGCTCGCGCACCGAGCAACTAGTTATATATATAAAGCTACTTGAAGTTACGTACTGATCACCTCTCCTGAACAATTTTGTATGGGACTTTTTCACCATATTTTCCGTGTGTGTAAAACTCAAAAATTTAAGGTCTACAAAATTATAGAGAGAGCTGGACGTGGAAAACTGACTAGGGTGCCCTAAGGGATCTCGAAAACTATCAGTCGGAAAGGTACCGTCCCGAAACAAAAAATGTTCAAAACCTTGGGCAATTGGGTGAACCGGTGAAAAAAATATAGCCACCATACAAAAAAAATTTCGTCTCCATACAAAAAAATTCCTAATTTTCAAGAGGCTCTCCAGAACAATTTTGTATGGAACTTTTTTCCCTTCACTACTTATGTACGTAGAACTTATGGGTCTTCCTTCAGAAAATTATGAAACATCATGAATGTGGAAAATTTACCAGAGTACCTCATGGGTCCTCCAAAACTACCAGTCATACAGACATGGTCCCAAACAAATGTTATTAAAGACCTTGGGCCATTAGGTGAACCGGTAAAAAAAAGATGGCCGCCGAACAAAAAAAAATTTTCTCCATACAAATTTTTTGGGTAATTTTCAAGAGGCTCTCCAGAACAATTTTGTATGGAACTTTTTTCCCTTCACTATTTATGTGCGTAAAACTTATGGGTCTTCCTTCAGAAAATTATGAAACGTCATGAATGTGGAAAATTTATCAGAGTACCTCATGGGTCCTCCAAAACTACCAGTCATACAGACATGGTCCCAAACAAATGTTATTAAAGACCTTGGGCCATTAGGTGAACCGGTGAAAAAAAGATGGCCGCCGAACAAAAAAAAATTCTCTCCATACAAATTTTTTGGGTTCTTTTCAAGAGGCTTCTCAGAACAATTTTGTATGGAACCTTTTCCCTTAACTATTTATATATGTCGTACTTATGGGTCTTCCTTCAGGAAAATTCTGAAACATCATGATTGTGGAAAATTTACCAGAGTACCTCATGGGTCCTCGAAAACTACCAGTCATACAGGCATGGTCCCAAACAGATGTTGTTAAAGACCTTGGGCCATTGGGTGAACAGGTAAAAAAAGATGGCCGCCGAACAAAAAAAAATTCTCTCCATACAAATTTTTGGGTTCTTTTTAAGAGGCTCTCTTAAACATTTTTGTATGAAACTTTTTCCCCCCAATACACGTATAAGTAAACAGAACTTAAGGATTTTTTTTTTTCACAAAAAATACAAAACGTAGTGAATTAATTTTCAAGTGGCTCTCCAGAACATTTTTGTATAGATCTTTTTTTCCCACTAAACACATGCATAGAACTCATTAGGTCCTTTCAGAAAAGATACAAAACGCGATACCAATATTTCTTTCTATCTTTCAAGAGACTCTCCCGAATATTCTGGTATTTGGTATGGCCTCCTATTTCTTTATTTTACGAATATTGAAGAGACTACAAGGCCCGCGAGCTGCTTGCAGCTCGCGCACCGAGCGCAACACTAGTTTTAAATAGAGATATTTGGATAACATTTTAAATTAAAATGTTGATAGTTATTAGTTGGAGTAATTTCTTTTAATTCGTTATAAACGTGTAAAATTTGGTTTCACATCACTACAATTTTTGGCTGTATAAAGAGTTTTTTGACATATTTATTATTTATTTAATTGGTAAAATTAAAAAATGTTTAAAGTCAAACTTAAACCTTTTTAACAAGCATTTGCGCTATTTGAAAAACCTTTAATTTACGTGACTTGTCTGTACTGAATTAAAACAACAAATCATGCTGAAAATACGCATTCATAATGTAGAACCCTGACAGAGCGAGATCCGACTCACACTTGGTCGACTTTTAATTTGCATCACAGTTCACGAATACTGAAAATTTTAATGGCGACTTACTTAAACTGCCTGACGTGCAACTATCCATAATATAAAAGAAAACGTTTATTAATTAATTGAATGTCTATAATTCATGTACGATGAAATTGCATAAAAAATGAGCGTGGCAGAAATGACGAACGGAATTCCAAGTTTCCCGTTTGGTCAACAAACATTTAGCAAAAGGGGACGACTCAATTAACTGTATCGAATGTACCATGCAAAAAGTTATGTCTTCAATGTGCAATGTTAATAATATATTTTTCGAAATTCAATACGTATGACAGGTATAATTGCCCAAGACACAAGGACATACAAGTCTATTCCTTTTTTTGTTCTATATTCAATATTCATAGTTATAAGTATAAACGTTGAGTTTTATTTCTTGAAGACGTGAGGCAACGTTCATACGATGTACAAATAAGGTATCCGTGATACGATCAATATATTATATCTAATAATTAATTAGTATTTACTAGCTCATGCCCGTTACTTTGACCGCGTTTATTTAGGTTATTTCAAAAACCTGGTATATCTTCGATTTTCCCTAATAAAAAGTATCCTAAGGCTAAGAGGCTTAAGAAAGGCCTAAAATATACGAATTTCATAATTAATAGTAACCTTTTTACTAACTTCATTCATTTTATCCGACACTAGCGGTCCGCCCCGGCCTTGCCCGTGGTACATATTATATAGCCTATAGCACTCAAGAATCACGTACATATCCAACGGTGAAAGAATTTTTGAAATCGGTGCAGTAGTTCCTGATATTAGCGCGTTTAAACAAACAAACTCTTCAGCTTTATAATATTAGTAGATATAGATTTATTGCAATCATAAGTGTGCAAAAGCATAATCTGCACATCAATAGGTATATGTATATGTAAATATACTTGACGTTAGTAAAATTATATGATCGTTTATTGATTAACCAGCAAAAAAACTTTTGCACCAAACTGCTAAGTTTGGTTTAACTATTCCGTGTTTATTAAATTATTACAATAATCTCTTGACCTAATTTCAGCATGATAGCCAATCTCACTCGTCATCTCTCAACTAAGTAGGAGATATTACAGTGCACGAGTGTGCTCCCAAATGCACACTTTATTCTCTCACTCTCATAATTCGACAAGACCGTAGAGTGCAACTTGTCGCATTAGTCCAATGGCCATTATATTATTATTGTTACCTCGGTACAGACAAACATTTGAACAAAGACTTTGAAGGACTTTTCTCACACATTTGAATACAGATTTGCTTATCTGCCCAGACAGACTTTGCAAATACGTTAGCTTCATTTGAATTTGAACTTTAGACGCTTTGAGGTACGCTCGAAAAACCGATACCGAATGACAAAGTGCAAACGTGTGTTCAAACTTTGAACAAACACCAAAGGCCCCTGCCACAAAAGTGTTCTAATGTTTATGCTATGTGTGGCGCCGGAGTTAGAATAATATGTACATGTAATAATATAATGTACTACTTTTTACATACATATCGGGCGTGGTTAGTCATTGTAAAATTGTTAGAAAGTCGAAGTAATGCAAAAACTGACAACTAGTTATTAGGCACAATTCTCAAGTGAAGTGTAAACTATTATTGATTATTTATAAGTGGGAAAATATAGCAAGACAATGAAATAATCTCTACATTTAATTACAGCGAACAACGTCTGTTTGTTGTACAAATGTTGCTGTACCTACTTTTCCGATGACGCGAGAGGGTTATGCGCAGTTTATGTATGCGTGTTTGTCTATCGGTTCCCTCATAACTGCCCAACTGCTCATTAAATTTTGATATATAAGGAGATGCTGGCTTTATCATAAGGTTCGTCGTGTCATAGGCTTTGTCGATTGCCGATACACATAATTATGACATTATCTCTCATTCAGTGACTTCAGGCTAAGGTCGTAAAGAGCCGCTGGATACTATCGGCGGAAGACCGTGGAGTGTGGAAGTCACTTCGTTCGTTCGTTCGTTTCAACCAATAGACGTCCACTACTGGACATAGGTCTCTTGCAAGGATCGCCACAGCACACGATCTTGTGCCGCCTGATTCCAGCGGCTGCCAGCGACTCGCTTGAGATCGTCTGTCCATCGAGTGGGGGGTCTACCTACGCTTCTACTGGTGCGAGGTCGCCATTCCAGCACCTTGGGACCCAAACATCTATCGGTTTCTAAAGTATAGTTTCCTAGAAAGCCTCAAAAGATTACTTCTGAGACTTTAAAACACATTTTCATACCAATGCCGGGTTAGCAAAAACTTCATAGAATAATCAATTCTATAATTATAAAATTAATTAAATATTAATCGATGCATAGACATTGTTGATTAAATTATTTGTTATTATTATGAAAATTAGCTTAATGGAGTCGTCGGCTTTTTTATCGAACTCGGAGATGATAAATAATAACTAATTAATAAATAAGCGATTCTGTGATTGCATTAGTCTACATAAGCCAAGAATTGCACTAAATGAACAAGTTTAAAAATACCTCCAAGGAAAAATGGTTTTCACTAACTATTATAATATAAAGTAGGCTTTCTAAATCTACAGAATGATCCTGTTTTGTAAAATACCGAACGCTATCTAATGCCAATTACAGACGGACAGAAAAACAGAGAAACAGGGTTAGGTATGTAGCACTTACGATATACTTACTAGTTCAGATGATACGCAGAGTGATAATTCGAAGCCAAGTATACCGCATTTATCAAATTTAACGAGCAGCTTGATAAATTATGAGGGTCCACAGGGATCTTATGGTTCCAGTAAAAGAAAATGAAGCAGTCAAAGTCACGAGCTGTGATATAGTTATTAACATGTAACTCGTAAGACATCCATAACGAGAAGCGGGGACAGATAAAAAACGCCGCGGTCTGATACTCCGGCTAATGAAACTAACAAAACGATAAATAACAGCGTATCGGCCGAATAATTATTTATTCAATCGATGCTGTTTCCCTTTCACTCGCTGTCTATATGATAGAGAGGTGACGACTGTGATGATTGCAAGTCTAGGTAGCCCGTCTATAAAGCCGTGACGCGATTTTCACACCTGTGTTTAGACTAAAGGTAACGGTGGACGGTAAAGGGATAAAGCGTCAATAACTCAGTGAAATCCGAAAGGTTATAGATTTAACGTCCAACACTACAATTCTACCATTGGCACACCCTCCCATACTCCCAGAACACGCTTTTAAATTGAAAACATTATTAATTATTTTTCTCATTTCTTAACTGTGACAAGTAAAAATTTAAAAAAACCCCCGACATTCGCCATCTTGTGGCGGCGGCCATCTTGGATTTGCAATACACTAGCGGCACGCTATGATGGCCGGTTTGACACATTACAATAGTGATGTGGAATGTCAATTTATTCTCGAACAAAAAACAATTAAGTTTTGTTTTTGTACCTGATTAAATAGGTTTAATAAAACAAAAATGTATATGTTTATTTAATTTATTTGAACGAACTGAATATTTGAACGAAAATGAATATACATACTTTATAATATGCACACAAGAAACATATGAATACAAAAGATACCAAAAAAGGTGCCACAAAAGGCCATAATTAATCAGATTCGTCCATACTACTATTTTCACTGTCGTCACTGCTATCATCACATACATTAATAATTATATGTTCGTTTTCTATAATATTATCTATTTTCACATCTCTTTCATAATCTTCCCTTATTAATTTAACAGTTCTATTCACAACCTTTTCCCAGTCTCCTTTAGTCACATGTTCACAAGCTTCTTCTAATAATTTTAGCATTTTTTTTGTGGTAAATGGGGGTTCTGTATTGTGTCTTGCAGCATATCCCTTAATTTGAGCCCACACCAACTCAATCGCATTATACTTACAATGGTAAGGCGGTAACCGTATAACTCTGTGCCCATGTTCTAATGCTATTTCGTCAATGACGTATCGGATCTTGGTTGGTTTGTTTTCTTTTAAAAGACGTACTAATTCCGCTTTTAACATATTCATGTTTGCATCTACGCCATTTTTACGAAGCCATGCGACGATATCAGCTTTCTTTTGGGATTGGGCAGGTGGCTTGTCAATTTGCATCGAGTGGTATGGGGCGTTGTCCATAATTATAATAGATGGTTCAGGGAGGCTACACAACATTGAGGTAAACCATTCAGTAAACTTTTCTCCATTCATGTCTTCATGATAGTCTCCAGTGGTTTTTGACGCAAAAGCCATGAGAGAACCTTCGACAAACCCGTTGATGGTTCCGGCGTGACAAATTATAAGTCGCGATCCTTTTCCTACAGGAACTTTGGAAGTAGATGCTGCTGTGTCATCGTTCCAAGAACGGCCTACAGTATGGTTAGCATTAAGCCATGTTTCATCCAAGAACACAACATTTTGCCAATTTTTGATTTCTTTCACTTGCCGTAAAAAAGTATACCTTGCCATCGCTATATCAAATCTTTCCATCAATATTTTGCGTTTGTTACATTTTTTGTATCGAAATCCAATGGTCTTCAAAATCTTCGTTAAAGAACTTTCCCCACCGAAGAATAATCCAGCTTCCTTCAGTGAATGCACCAACTTTTTTCTTGTTGGATACTCCTTCTGTAAATAGTAGCCGTAAACATGTCTTCGGATAGCATCGGCATCAAAGCTATCGATGCCTACGACTGGTTTTGCTCGTTTTCTCTTTTTTGGTGTGTGAAGTTTATTTTCTTCTGTGCCAGTCTCGCCATATTTTTTTTTAGTTATCCGTCTAACAGTTCGTTGTCCAATATTAAGCGCATCAGCTACGCGTTCAACCACTGACGTTATAGGTAAAATTGGCCCTCCATTTTGAGCTTCACGATCGAAATAGTTACGAAGGCGTATTACGAACTCACGTGTCTGACTATTTAGAACAGTTCTCTGCGTACGTTCGGTCATATCGACGAAATCCACAACAAAGGGCTTGAACAGAGTCCAAATTAACGAGCAAGGGTCAACAGTAATGCAGTATCAATATTTGAAATCCAAAGCCAGGTCAAAACTATATCACAATCGCATTGCACTGACAGTTTATACTTTTCGAAGCAACGTCAATTCGAAACTGCTTTGTTTTGCATTGAGCATTGACGCGAGTTTGCCGGAGGTAGTAGTTGTGCTAGCCAGCGATCCTATGTGACGATCGTATTAGATTCCATTTTTAAAAATTTATTGATATTTTTTTGCGATTTCAGAGGTTTGTCCACATAGTGAAAATTGTTCATATTCACAAGTACATTCACCCCTTAAATGGTGCAAACTGATTTTTCTACACTTGTATACATTTAAGAAATCAATTTAATAAATAAATTTTGAGTCCTAAACCTAAAACTACATTCGATAAAATTTATGAATCTCTGCACATCACTATCGTCAATAAAGTAATACAATTATTTCCTTCAAAGTCGTTATTAATTAATACGGAACTTCATGAGCGGACAAACGTCAAACCGGCCATCATAGCGTGCCGCTAGAGTAGTGCTATTCTACTAGTCAAGCCCTTTCGTTTGATAGTCATATTAAGAGAGTTGTGAAAAAATATGTAATCCGCCATTTTGTAGCGGCGGCCATCTTGGACCGATTTTCATCAAACATAGCTAACAACACTCTCGACTAATTCTCCTTTCAAACAAGAAAAACCGCATTCAAATCGGTCCAACACACACACAGACACGTCAAACTTATAACACCCCGTCGTTTTTGCGTCGGGGGTTAAAAAGTGGCGTAAAAGACTGTGCGAGATTCGCTGGAGGCGCCGTCAAAATGAAGCAACTTGAAACACTTGAAATCGCTTGACAAATGAATATCGCTTTATCTAAGTTATTAAGTTAGCAATTAGCGCCATTTTGACGTTAGCGTTGGCTAATTGTTAATTGAAGCTAGAGCGAAAGGCCCCACTGAGCTTATGTATTGGGATATTTCAAATTTATACTCTGATTTTTAATTCCGTGGAATTTTGAAGTTTCGTAATGTTACCAGAGATAAAACAATTCCCACAAAAAAGATTAAAAATTCAAAACTTATGTAAATAAAAATCAACTGGCTCATGTAGGTACATAAAACAAATGCCTGACATACACTTCATGGTGATAATATCATTCGACTTCCATTTTTGAATAAATTTTTTCAATGTGCTTCTTTTGTTTTCTATTGCTGTTAGTGTGCACTTTGTAGTTTCCACTCTTAGCAATTTAAATTTTAGGGCGAAACGACTAATATTATTACGCGGCTTAGGGATTTTTCATGTTGACAGGGAATTAAAGTAGTTTGGGGTAAAATCGTACTTCGTAGATGATAACCCTGTTTTCCATACAAATAACTCATCTGTGAATGACAATGACAGCTGTCAGAATTCCACCGAATTACAAATCAGAGTATAGTTTCCAAAACCTTCGATGCAGGGCGTTGGTTGACACAATAATCAGCTACCATTTTATATGACACAGCCAATACAGAGATTATAGAGATTAATGTTTTATATGAATATCTATGAATTGTGTGTCTATTGTAACCCGCATTGGCGTTGGTATTCGTAGGGTGGCGGAGTAAGCTCTAAATTGTTATCTCCTATAAAAGAGGACTCAGATTGAAAGGCTCTAAGTCTAGTAGTATCTGTATAAATCGAGACATAGTATATTAATATGGAAAGATTAGCGGGTGCAATCTCTATAGCGTGAAGCGTTTCGCACAAAGCTAATTCTGGTACCTACGTAGGCACACGTCGTTCACGCTTTTCGTCACTACTCTAGCGGCACGCTATGATGGCCGGTTTGACGTTTGTCCGCTCATGAAGTTCCGTATTAATTGATAACGACTTTGAAGGAAATAATTGTATTACTTTATTGACGATAGTGATGTGCAGAGATTCATAAATTTTGTCGAATGTAGTTTCTCATGAAGTTCCGTATTAATTGATAACGACTTTGAAGGAAATAATTGTATTACTTTATTGACGATAGTGATGTGCAGAGATTCATAAATTTTATCGAATGTAGTTTTAGGTTTAGGACTCAAAATTTATTTATTAAATTGATTTCTTAAATGTATACAAGTGTAGAAAAATCAGTTTGCACCATTTAAGGGGTGAATGTACTTGTGAATATGAACAATTTTCACTATGTGGACAAACCTCTGAAATCGCAAAAAAATATCAATAAATTTTTAAAAATGGAATCTAATACGATCGTCACATAGGATCGCTGGCTAGCACAACTACTACCTCCGGCAAACTCGCGTCAATGCTCAATGCAAAACAAAGCAGTTTCGAATTGACGTTGCTTCGAAAAGTATAAACTGTCAGTGCAATGCGATTGTGATATAGTTTTGACCTGGCTTTGGATTTCAAATATTGATACTGCATTACTGTTGACCCTTGCTCGTTAATTTGGACTCTGTTCAAGCCCTTTGTTGTGGATTTCGTCGATATGACCGAACGTACGCAGAGAACTGTTCTAAATAGTCAGACACGTGAGTTCGTAATACGCCTTCGTAACTATTTCGATCGTGAAGCTCAAAATGGAGGGCCAATTTTACCTATAACGTCAGTGGTTGAACTCGTAGCTGATGCGCTTAATATTGGACAACGAACTGTTAGACGGATAACTAAAAAAAAATATTGTTTATTGTTTATTGATGAGATATACCCGTGGAGACATTACAGTTGCCCAATTCGTCTCCACGGGCTACAAAAATATAATACAACACAAAAATACAATAGGTACATAATAAAATATATAAAAATATAAATACTTAGTCAAAAATAATACAGAATTACTTATCCTCTAACATCAATTTAAATCTATTTATGAGCTGAAGCGGCGGGGTGTGGAATATATCCAGTTCTGAGTTTCTATGTATTAGATCATTGAGCAAGCGTAGTGCACGAGCTACTGGCGCTTGCCCAGCCATTACAGTTCTGCAGCGCGGTAACACAAACAATTTACGACGGCGCGAAATTGCATAATTATCAGGCGCATACAGGCCTACGTGCTCTAGTATAACAGAGTTACTTTTCTTACCCTGTATCAGATTGACCAGGTATAGAAGTAAGGCAAGATTACGCCTCACTTCCAACCTATCGTATCCTGTCATCCCGAGCAAGAATAAGCTTGGATATATTGTGGGATATCCCACTGAATATCCGTACTGTTTCCTATATAGCCAGCGAATAAACTTTTTTTGTATCTTTTCTACCATGTCTATATACTTTGCTTCGAATGGATTCCAAATAATAGCGTTGCTCTCTAATTGACTTCTTACGTAAGCATTGTATAGAAGCTTTATAATAGAAATAGATCTAAAATGCTGCGCATGCCGGAGTACAAACCCTAAAGTTCTATAAGCTTTACAACAAATTTCTTGTATGTGACTACGGAATGTTAGATCTTGTGACATATTCGTACCTAAATCCCTAATCGTAGTCACTCGCGATAAAATTGTTCCGCTTAGTTGATAATTTACAACTATTGGTGCTGTCCTCCGCGTAAAAGTAATGATGGAGCATTTTTTTTCATTGAAAAATAATTTATTCTGGTTACACCACCGCAACACATTATCAATGTCAGTCTGAAGAATCAGGGCGTCAGAAGAATGTTCAACTTTAACAAAGATTTTCAAATCGTCCGCAAATAGTAAACAATTGGCGCGAGTAATTACGTTTGGTAAATCATTGATTAATATTAAAAACTCCAAGGGACCCAAATTACTTCCCTGACTTACACCGGAATGTGTATAGTAGGGTTCCGAACGATACCCCTCATACTGCACGTACTGTTTCCGGTTTCCTAGGTAACTGGAGAAGAACTTAAGTAGACACGGTGTAAAACCGACGGATGCAAACTTACCAAGAAGTACGTCATTGTCGACTACATCAAACGCTTTTTGAAAATCAAAGTAAGCCGCATCCACCTGTGTACCATCATCTACCACCTCAGTGACGTACGTCCAGAATGCCAACAAATTAGTGCAAGTCGAGCGGCCCACTCGAAACCCATGCTGAGCTTCAGAAAGCTGATGCTCGAATTGTTTCCTTATGCGACATTCTAGTATCGACTCAAATAACTTGCCGAAGACTGATAATACAGCTATTGGTCTAAAATCGCTTATCTCTGAACTAGACTGCTTTTTAGGAACTGGCACTACTCGAGACGTCTTCCAAACTTCAGGATAAAAGGAGTTCTTATAACAAACACTGAAAATATGATGCAATGGTGACAGAAATACTCTATAACAATCTTTAATTAAGTACGGTGGAATGCCATCCGGGCCAGCGGAGCGCTTCGCCTTAAGTTTTTTTAGTGCTCTCCTTACATCGTCACAAAGTATAGACTCTATGTGTATACGCTCGCTACCCCCACCACAGGCCTTCAATGCATCGTTGACACATAATCGCGGCGGCACCTGTGCGTAAACAGAACTAAAATACTCTGCGAAAAATCCGGCGCACTTCTCCTTCGGGACTAATTCCCCATTTTTCAAAATCTTTTTTTTAATAAAAGCTCGCTTGGTAGTTACAAAATCCCAAAATACATTTGGCTCACTCTTAATATTACGCTCCATATTCGATTTGTAGAGCTCAAAATCCTCATCGATGTTTGACTTGACTAGTAATCGATATCTAGAAAATAATTGCCGAAACTGCTGATCTTTCGTGGATTTGAATAGTTTGTGATATTTCGCTTTTAACTCTATATTTCGCTTGGTATTGCTCGAGTACCACGCGGGATAAATATACCTCGATTCTCCAACTTGCCACTGTTTAAGAGGAACACAATCAACGAAGCACGACTCAAGAATTGAGTAAAATAGCTCAACAGCTTTCTGAGGATCTATAATTTCGTATAAAGGTGACCAATTCGTTTTAGCTAAACGATCGTATAGTATTTGAAAATTAGCCTTTTTAAAATTCCATTCCGTTTCCGCGCTTGACTGAGAACGGTTATATTGTCCCCAATCAAATACGCAGTCAAAACTAACCTCAAGCGGAGGATGGTAACTATCCGGGGGCACAACTGACTCCTCAGCTCTGTGCACCAACACTTGACTTAATGATTCACTAACAAGTATAAGATCTAATAATTCCCCGCTCTCGTTATAAATTTCATTAATTTGCTTAAGCTCACAAAATGTTAAAACGAAATCGAACTGAGTTTTTGCATTCAAAGTAGCAGAGTTAAAATTAAAATCGCCACATATTAATATCTTTTGCTCGCTGTAACAAGCACAAACTCTCTCAATACATTCATAAATCATTAAATAGTTATCATCACTAGATTTCGGAGGTATGTATACACAAATTAAAATACATATTAAATTATTGCCTCGGTATAAACCGCCACAAACTAACTCGCTATTTAGCGCTTTGTTAAATGGTAAGTTTATTGCGTGTAATGTATACTTTGAATGCGCTATAATAGCTACTCCTCCCCCACGACGATTATCTCTTCTGTCACACCTAAGCATACAAAATCCATTAGGGATCACTTCCGAATCCAATATGCCTTCAGTGAGCCAGGTTTCACTGATAAGATGAACATCAACAGGAGAGGCACAGATCGCGGAACAAAAAGTATACAACTTCGTACGCAGGCCCCTTACATTTTGGTAAGAAAACACTAATTTACGAGATTTGTGAGTTTGACTGTGAGATTGGCCGGCTGGAATCACCGTACACTTTGGTTGCACGTCTACGAAACCACTCGTTAAATTGAATATTCGACGGCCAATTCCTAGCTGACATGAAAAAGTCAAATAAACTTTCCGGCACAGTTATTACAAATGAGGCATAATTAGTATGTTTCAATTGCAGCTTTTCTACAGTATACGGAGCCCCAGTCGAGCACTTCTTAGCCATATATGATTGCACCTGATCGGCCGTAACATCATTTCTTAATGACCACAAGTGAATTTGCCTCGATTTTTCCACCGGAACTAACTCGCTATCAACTTCTCCAGCACCTCTAATTGGCGGTTTGCGCTGTCTACCTCTAACGACGCGCCACTGGTGTGATTCATGCGCGTTAATTTCCATCGAACCGGTAGCCGACGCATCGCTGGCGATAGGGAGCATATCGATTACGTCCTTGACGTCGTTCAGCTCGATACTAACAGGTGTCACCACTTGTGACTCACTGCTCTGTGACCGTGGTACCTGCTGCGTCTTCGACTGCACCGGCGGTGTCGGTTGCACCTTCGCTTGGGTAGAGGTCGCTGCTTGAGCTCGCTGTCTCCTTGTTAGAATTCCCGCGACGGACTTCGGGTCTGCTCGCTGCGCCGTCGGAGTTCGTGAACCGGTTACAGCCGTCGCGCACGATGACGTAGACTGCTGTCTCGGCTTCGTAGTATTTCTGTCGCCTATCGATGTTTTGGGCTTACCCTCATTTGCTGCAGATTGCGTCGCATTTTTCTCATCTAGTTTTGCTTCGAGAGATCGAACTGCATCCAGCAACGAGTTGATTTTTAACTCCAACGGTAGCACTAAACTTTGCAGGACTTTTAACAATTCCGCAGGGACCAATTTATCCATAATTTCTAAGTTACAAATAAAAACTATGGAGCACACTAAAACACGTCATTCGCTATCGCTATTGTATCGCTAATATGGCGAGACTGGCACAGAAGAAAATAAACTTCACACACCAAAAAAGAGAAAACGAGCAAAACCAGTCGTAGGCATCGATAGCTTTGATGCCGATGCTATCCGAAGACATGTTTACGGCTACTATTTACAGAAGG
Organism: Melanargia galathea; assembly: GCA_920104075.1. Taxonomy (NCBI): domain Eukaryota; kingdom Metazoa; phylum Arthropoda; class Insecta; order Lepidoptera; family Nymphalidae; genus Melanargia; species Melanargia galathea. Next base: position 1,447,340 of record OV049879.1, read on the forward strand.
AGTATCCAACAAGAAAAAAGTTGGTGCATTCACTGAAGGAAGCTGGATTATTCTTCGGTGGGGAAAGTTCTTTAACGAAGATTTTGAAGACCATTGGATTTCGATACAAAAAATGTAACAAACGCAAAATATTGATGGAAAAATTTGATATAGCGATGGCAAGGTATACTTTTTTACGGCAAGTGAAAGAAATCAAAAATTGGCAAAATGTTGTGTTCTTGGATGAAGTATAGTGTAGTGTAGTGCTATATATGTTGGTCAAACTGGGCGCAATTTTGTAACTCGATATAAAGAACATATGGCTGCCTTTAGAAACAACCAGCCTCAAAGATCTCATTTCGCAAAACATCTTTTGGATAGTGGACATAGGATAGACGAGGGTCATACATTTGAAATTTTACACACATGCTGTAAAAGTTTAAGACTGTGCGTGTTGGAACAATTGGAAATAGTTGGGCACAGCGGTAGAAGTGTCGAATTGCTGAATGAGCAAATAAATGTGTCATCTTCACCGTTGCTCAACATATTTAGGGGGCGTGGCCAGAGAGAAAGAGAAAGGAGGGTAGATGACTAAGCGGGGATAGTATATATAAGACCGCTCATTCGACACGAACTCACTTTGCAATCGTCCGTTGTGAAGTCGACATCTCCTGAAGATGCTCCGGTGTCGGAGCGAAACGATCGTCGAGTTTGTGTTGTGGTGAATTTGTGTGGTGTTGTGCCTACAAGATTGTGTGGTGTTGTGCCTACAAGATTGTGTGGTGTTGTGCCTACAAATTTGTCACTGTTAGCGGATTATAGCAAAATAATTTTATATTCATTGTATAACATGGCTTAATGCTAACCATACTGTAGGCCGTTCTTGGAACGATGACACAGCAGCATCTACTTCCAAAGTTCCTGTAGGAAAAGGATCGCGACTTATAATTTGTCACGCCGGAACCATCAACGGGTTTGTCGAAGGTTCTCTCATGGCTTTTGCGTCAAAAACCACTGGAGACTATCATGAAGACATGAATGGAGAAAAGTTTACTGAATGGTTTACCTCAATGTTGTGTAGCCTCCCTGAACCATCTATTATAATTATGGACAACGCCCCATACCACTCGATGCAAATTGACAAGCCACCTGCCCAATCCCAAAAGAAAGCTGATATCGTCGCATGGCTTCGTAAAAATGGCGTAGATGCAAACATGAATATGTTAAAAGCGGAATTAGTACGTCTTTTAAAAGAAAACAAACCAACCAAGATCCGATACGTCATTGACGAAATAGCATTAGAACATGGGCACAGAGTTATACGGTTACCGCCTTACCATTGTAAGTATAATGCGATTGAGTTGGTGTGGGCTCAAATTAAGGGATATGCTGCAAGACACAATACAGAACCCCCATTTACCACAAAAAAAATGCTAAAATTATTAGAAGAAGCTTGTGAACATGTGACTAAAGGAGACTGGGAAAAGGTTGTGAATAGAACTGTTAAATTAATAAGGGAAGATTATGAAAGAGATGTGAAAATAGATAATATTATAGAAAACGAACATATAATTATTAATGTATGTGATGATAGCAGTGACGACAGTGAAAATAGTAGTATGGACGAATCTGATTAATTATGGCCTTTTGTGGCACCTTTTTTGGTATCTTTTGTATTCATATGTTTCTTGTGTGCATATAAAGTATGTATATTCATTTTCGTTCAAATATTCAGTTCGTTCAAATAAATTAAATAAACATATACATTTTTGTTTTATTAAACCTATTTAATCAGGTACAAAAACAAAACTTAATTGTTTTTTGTTCGAGAATAAATTGACATTCCACATCACTATTGTAATGTGTCAAACCGGCCATCATAGCGTGCCGCTAGTATAGCTACGAAAGCACTTTGAAGCGTCAAGCGAGCCTCGCAAGGGGGCGGCCCCCACCCCGGCCGAGTTCGAAAAAAGGCGATGCACTTCGAATTGTTCCTTTTATGTCCGCGATCGATCGTTTCGGCAAAGGAGCAAATTTTATCTGTCCGGAGCGAGCCATGGTTACGCCACACTTACACGGCTCCCTAATTGGGGGGTCCCGGGCTTGGATTAGCAAAAAGGAGGAATTTTGTGGAAACCGTTACTTCGCCACAGGTTCTTGTGCTGCATTTGAAAACTTTTATTATTCGTTGTGGCCAATACGCGGTGAGACTTAAGCCTGAAACAAGCTAAGCTCGCGACGATAGCGCTGTGTGATGCAGCAGGGCTGTCGGTGCGTAGGTAAGCTTGTATTTTGTAATCAGGAATATTTTTAAAGTTAACTATATATATTTTTCATCTGAGAAAATTATAATTTCCTTGAAATATACATATAAATGAGGCAGTATAGTGTAACGGTGACAGACTAGTGGCCAAGACTTCGGCCTACCTTTCGGAGAGACTGAGTTCGAAACCGCGGCACGCATTTCTAAATTTTCGGAATCATGCATGTTTTAATTTAACATATAACGGTGATGGAATATAACAGACGATTTCAAGCGAGTCGCTGGCAGCCGCTGGAGTCAGGCGGCACAAGATCGTGTACTGTGGCGATCCTTGCAAGAGACCTATGTCCAGCAGTGGACGTCTATTGGTTGAAACGAACGAACGAACGAACGGTGAAGGAAAAGATAAATCTGCACTTGGCCAGCGTGGTGGACTGCGGCGTAAACTCTTCTCATTCTGAGAGGAGATCCTTGCCCTGTAGTGGGCCGGTAATGAATGTGTTTATTAAATCGGTGTACAAAAATATTCCTCCAAGTGCCATACAAAAAAATCCTTTCCGGTTTTCTGGTTATACCTATACTAGCGGTCCGCCCCGGCTTCGCCCGTGGTACATAATATATAGCCTATAGCACTCAGGGATCACGTACGTATCCAACGGTGAAAGAATTTTTGAAATCGGTCCAGTAGTTCCTGAAATTAGCGCGTTCAAACAAACAAACTCTTCAGCTTTATAATATTATAGTATAGATATACGTTAGGTTATAAACGCGAAGTCACTAATGCATCGATGCAGTAGTGACTCAAAAAAATCTTTAGCAATACAGCAAGTAGGTACTGTCGAGACAGCACTTCTCACGTCGACTTTGTCGATATGCTTTTAAGGTAGCAACCGCAGTGTGGAAACCGAAAATATTTTTGAAATTGAAATTATTTATTTCCTTTCATTTTAACATTTGTACTTAATATCTAAGAACGTTGACGACTGAAAAAGTTAAAACTGTGTTTCAGCCGTCACGCCCGCCTCCGATACAAAATTATAAATGGAAATATTATGACAATTATAATTTATCTATTTATAAAATATTATAAAAATTGGTGTATTTGCCTGCTTACTTTAGAAACGTTAATGGGTGTCGTTATGTAACAGCATTTCAAAGACTGATAAGAGAAAATTTAAAAGCTGTTCTGAAGCTGTTGAAAGTTTAAGTGCAAAAATTTGATTCTTATTGTCCCTTACAGAAAATGCATTAGATGTATTTGTTTAAGCGAATCCAGTCTGTTATTTTTCAAATCAGCATTCAACCTACTTACCACCCTCCAAGCGTCGCCTTATTCTGATGGGCCTCCGCCTTCCATATCTTTAAAATAACTTACCTGTAAAAAAAGAAAACACATTTAAGAATGATACTGTCAAAATTATATAAGAATACAAAATACTATAGGTAGATTAGGCGTGAATCCTTTAAGCAATTAAATATTAGTGTAATTATAGCTAGCAAATATAATAAAAGGCAAATAACTACTTATTATCAAAATCATAATAGCTATTGTAAAAAACCTAATATGTATAAACCAAGTTTACAGATGCTTTTATGACAGATCAAAAGACTGCCTGTACTGCCCGGATTCGGATAGCAATCCCATTGAGAAGAGCCGCTAAGAAAGTCGGCAGTAATATTAACTTTTTGCAAAAGGTTATATGTTACAATAGCTATACTTAACAATGTAAATATCACAGGCCTTTGATGGTAAATTATAACAGTACCACGCGATAAGTAAGACGCGATGACAAAGATAGAGACATTTCACACTGAAAAGTTAGAAAAGGAAAAGCGATATAAGGCATTTCACGTTGGATCTGTGAGAATTTTCTTAATATTATGTATTCATTGAACTTTTATTATGCACGATAAGATCAACGACGATTCCGACATGACAACAAAAGAGGAACCTTGTTTCGAGACGTCTTGTTTTTACCTACGTACCTACCTACATTTTTCAATTTCGTTTATTTTTTGGGCCAATATTCGTTATTTATTTAGACCTCTATCTAAATGGACAAAATAATGGTGTTATTCTGTTGTATACAATCTCTGAACTAAACCCAACTGACAGATCTAAAAATAGTGCTATCCTATTCAAAATGTTCCCTACGGAAAAGAATACCAATTAGTTTTAGACCTTAATTTTGTACAAACTAATTAGTAGATACCATTAAATTATTATCAACAGGCTGAAAATTAAAGGGTTGCAATTTTAAATTTTAAGACAACCTATCGCACCGCTTACATCGTGAAAATCGAAACAATCTATCTCTGTATTTAGTGGAATTTGTCGATGTGTATTGTCGAATCGAAATCGTATCGTCTCTATACAATGAGATTTTTTATCAAGGAACGGTTGGCGTAGAGTGTAGACGTCCATAAGAACGATTCATATTTATATTAAACATGAGTTCCGGTCGCGATTACCAAGTGGCTGTATCATTATAAAGGAGACGGTAGACTTGCAGGAGTTGCAAACTGCGCGTTTTCCATACTGTAAATACGAATGCGCGCTTCAGAAGTGCCAACGAAATCTATGTTCCAAATAAACCCTGTACCTGAGATACGCATTACATAATTACCCGAGTAGGTACTGTACCTACCTTTTCTTAATGAATGAAACAGATCTTGACAAAATTCGGCACAGAGATAGCTCGGATCTTGGAGACGGCCACAGGCTACTTTTTATCCCAGAAAATCAAAAAGCTCCCACGGTACTTTAAAAAAACCCGAATCCACATCAGCTAGTGTTATATAAAACCATTTCAATAGAACGTAATAACAGGTCCCCGATATTAACACTTTATTAGACGCTCGTCGGTATCAAGGGTGCACAGGCACAATGTACAAAGCGTGTGACTGCAAAAACATGAATAAATAAAATACCCCTTTGAACAAAAGCAACATACATGCCTAAAATAGAGACGCGTCGACAACAGTTAACATGAAGCACTTAATAATAATGAATGGAGAATGTGTTTTAATTGTGGAAGAGCAATTACCTCAACCATTGAAACAATACATTCCTTCGATATTCATATGAAATAGATGCGCTGTTTACAAGTGTCCTTTTAATTAAAAACATTGTTGCAACGGCTATCGTCAAAGAGCTGTAGCGGTAATTTAAGTGGCTGTTGTAGTCGTAATATATGTAATTCCGACTCCGAAGTTGTTCCTTGATTCATACAATAATTCATACATAATTTCAAACATATTTACTATTCTGGTTAAAGTTAAACCATTCAATGTGGTCGTTATTTGTTTTTAATTTATTTGTTAATTGTCCCTGGTCTGATCTGGTAGGAGGGCTTCGGCCGTTGCTTAGGGCCCTAAACGTAAGTTTTGTCACTTTCTTACTTTATGTCAACTGACAAAGATAAAAGTTGTGAATAAACTATCCGATACGTCTTATCTGAAGGTGGTGAAACGGGCCCTTAGCGTAGCGATTTAGCGTTCTGGTACAATGCTGCGTATAGGAAACAATAAGAGGTATGAGTTTAATTAAACTACCGTACCCCGAACACCCTCTAAACATGCCAATAGGAGCACTTGTAAGCCACGCAAATATCTTCCCACTGTAAAGTAGCCGCAACCGCGCACATTTAAGATCCGCGCGGACGTTTATGTACGAATCCGAAAACGCAAGACGCAAGCAGGATACAAATAAAATCCGCGCGGTTTTTACAGACCCAAACATAAGCTTGAAATATATCAAATATATATTATACAAAGCTGCTAAACTATAATCTTTTGATGTTCTTAAAAACCCTTACAAAATCAATTTTTACACAAACTCTACTCGCAGTATTATTTTCGTTAACTCAGTCTGACGTAATAAAATGGTATAATTCAATCAAAACACTCCATACCCGCTCGATATGAAATTATTCAAGAACTATTTTCATACAATGCATTTTGTATTTCTCTCTAAACGCGAGGCTGATCATATGTAAACGTTATTCAATGAAAAATAAATTCATCGAAACGTTGGAGCAAATAAACTAAAAAAGGAAATAAATTTAACTTTGACGCTGCAGCCTTCGCACACGTGCATATTTGAATATTTGTAAAATTGGAAATAACCTCTCAATATTGTTGTTGAACAGTGATTTGTTACTATGAGTAAGAATTTATTTATTGAAGAGCTTCTTTCCATTTTAAAATAAAGTAACATTTCGTGTTTGTCTGTGTTCGTTTGTAAGTTCCAAACTGCTTGGCGGATTTTACTGCGGATCATACCATAATTTCGAACATATCACGGCGAAGTTTTAGCATGTATCCCTATATTCACATTGTTTTATGGATTAAGAAACTTCATCCATATGAAGCTGAGGCGAGGCACCTACTTATTAAAATAATTATAATATCCACCACCACCACAAGAGCCTTTTACGTCCCACTGCTGGGCACAGGCCTCTTCTCTCATAGGAGAGAGAGAGTTAGAGCTTAGACCCGCCACGCTGCTCCAATGCAATATCTATACAATATCCACCCAATCGAATTTCGGTCATAAGCCGGTCAATAACACAGTGCGCTCTGTATTCCTTCACTCTCATAGTCCGATGGAACACTAATGCGACACAACTAGTGAAAGATCAGGCTCAGGAATGACGTCTTTACATGCTCTAAAAGGCTACCACGCCAACTTCTCAGCTTCTTTCTCATTTGTTTTCATAAATTAAAGTTTCTCAATTTTAATGCGCATAGTTAACACAAAAATATTTCGGTAACGCCACCGAGTGTTGTTCAGACTAGATTGACGGTCGTGTACACATGCTCTTTTCTATGTAGCAGATTCAATTAATTAAAAATCAGTTGCTATGATGCCAGTCGTTCAATTTGATAGTGCCCTTTTGTTTTTCTTTCACTTTTGTTTGAATTTTTCCACATATTAAGTTACTTTTGTTCGATGCGCGTTGGAAACACACTCGTAGCAGTGAAAGCGAACAATGATAAAAAACTATCAATCGTTATACAAAAATAAAAGCACTCGTTATTTTTAGTAATATTCCGAAGAGCCCTATTTGTATGTGTTTGTTTACTTTTTGTCATTAGAGTGTTTAGCATATTATACAGGGTATAAGGGGAATGCTATCGAAAAGTTAGCGCTATTATTATACAATCTGAACACAATCTAATACCAATAATCATTTGTTTCATACGTGTAGTAGGTATTTATTATTTTTCAAAACGACAATGTAAAGCGTGCACAAATCGAGGCGCGTGCACAAAAGGAGGGCATTGACCTCCTAGCGGCGGTCGGCATTTAGGTCGGTATTTAGGCGTCAGCTGTGGTCTTACCTGCTGGTCTGATATACTACAAGATTGTGACGTCAGTTGCTGTCGGTTCTACACTGAAACGCAACCACTGGTCGGTTGCAATGAAGCAGCATTCCACCACAGGTGTTTTGGTCCAAAACCTAATAATGTCCTCCTGACCGCATATCGGCCACGACGGCCAACCTCAACCGCGGCGGAGACTAGCCATCTACGCAGGAGATATTATAGTGCACAAGTGTGTATAGTGTGTTATAGTGCGCATACACAGGTGCACTCTCTATTCCCTCACTCTCATAGTCCCATGGGACACCAATGCGACACGACCGGAGAGAGATCAGGCACATGACCGACGGCTTTACGTGATCTTCGCGGCACGGGGGTGTATGTGACACTGACAATTTCCAACTCCGGGTTGGCACTGAGAATTTTTGTCAGAAAAACCCAATACCTCATATATTTTTTTTGGCTAGACCAACGGGGCAGTTAAAACCTACCGAGCTATCGACCTATGAAACTAACCCTTCAAATAAACCGCTGCGCTACCAAAGTCGTAAAGAATAAATACGACATCGTATACAAACAATAATTATTATAATGTAGAGCCAACGACCGAGACTAAAAATAATATGTAATGCAATATTTACGAGTGAGTATGTTCACATTTATTGTTTCCAATGTAATGAATAACAAAAACTTGATATTAACAACAACAAGTATAAATAAAAAAATAAAAAACCATTTTATTCACCATTTTGTGGTGGTGGCCATCTTGGATTTGCATACTGCTATTCTACTAGTCAAGCCCTTTCATTTGATACCCATATTAAGGGAGTTGTGAAAAAATATGTAATCCCCATTTTGTAGCGGCGGCCATCTTGTATCGATTTTCATCAAACATAGCTAACAACACTCTCAACTAATTTACCTTTCAAACGAAAAAACCGCATTCAAATCGGTTCATCCGTTTGAGCGCTACAGGGAAACAGACACATACACACACACACACTTTCGCCTTTATAATATTAGTGTGATAACACAGTATATAATTTTTTTGTACAAAATGTATTTTATTAAATAGTTAATTAGCTCACAAGTATTCAATAAAAGAAACAATATTTCATAATATGTTGTGTTCCCGGTTTGTAGTTAACGGCAATTAGCTGTTGTAATTGACGAAGATAAAATAATAAGTTTTACATTTTTATTATTCATAGTGGCATGAAGTAATAAATACGCCTATATAATTATATCGTTTCGCATCAAATGTTTTTAACGTGAATACTACCCATACCTATACGTATTTGTATCTACTCGTACAAAGTTTATTCTCTGGTGTTAAAAAAGTGTACAGTGTATCTACTTTGAATAAATGAATTTTGTTTTGATTTGATTTACCCCTCTTAATATTTATTTTATTTTATTTTATTCATTTATTTGTAAAATTTTTAGATTTATAATAGATAGAGATAAAATATAATAGAATAGATAGAGGTTAGGTAGAGAGGCATTTTGGAATTTACTCGAGCGCGGCAGATTAACATAAGGGACGATATCTTGCATCCTGCTGAGTAACCTGTTACTATATATAAGCCCTTTATTTAGGGCCGCGCGTTAAAAAAACTGATGGTCAGAACCAATGCACGTCAGATTAAGGTATGGTGGGTTAATCACGAGCTAAAAAAAAGTATATTTAGACAAGTATAAATTAAAAATTTTAAAAACCCCCGACATTCGCCATTTTGTGGCGGCAGCCATCTTGGATTTCATCATCATCATCATCATGATCAACCCATTACTGGCTCACTACAGAGCACGGGTCTCCTCTCAGAGTGAGAAGGGTTTTGGCCACAGTCTACCACGCTGGCCAAGCGGATTGGCAGACTTCACAGACCTTTGAAAACGTTATGGAGAACTCTCAGGTTTCCTCACAATGTTTTCCTTCACCGTTAAAGCAAGTGATATTTAAATACTTAAAACGCACATAACTCTGAAAAGTTAGAGGTGTGTGCCCCGGGATCGAACCCACGACCTCCGATTAGAAGTCGGTCATCCTAACCACTAGGCTATCACAGCTTTTTTAGATTATAAAGTTGCAAAAAAAACGTTATCTAGACATTCTCGAAACTCGAGCTCAATTGAATTTTTTCTATTTTGAAGGAAATGATGCAAAAATAACAAAAAAAATATAATGTGCCGATTTCCACAAGCCGAAGTAATAAAAATCGTCTATGAAGATAAGAGCGTGCAGCTAGACGCTTTCAACTAATCTACAAAATCTAATAGGTTCCGACGATGGTCGAGTAAATCCACATTTAGCATCGTGGGCTCCCCTACCATTAGCAACACCTCCACCGCGAAACCTTTGAAGCGCAACCGATGAAGTGTCAATGTGTCATGCTATAGTGAAGAGCTTGACTTGTCTGTTGTAGGTATGACAAGCGAAACAAAAGCGACACTGCCTGAGCACAGAAATTTTTATCTTTCCAAAGCGCGATGCAATGTACCTGCTCCTATACCCGTCACATTTTCGCGTTAGGTTTCAATAGGTCTCGACATTAAGAGGTCTCTTCATGGGAGCGACAAATCGTTGGTGGGTGCAGTCTAAAACAGTGATTTGTGCATTTAGAGAGCAAGACGTCTTCAGTAAAGAAAAGTACTAAAAATAAATAAATAAATAAATAAATAAATAAATAAATAAATTAATTAATAAATAAATAATAAATTAATTAAATAAATAAATTTTGCTTGAGATATCATGATTTTTAGTGAAAAACGGCAAAGTAAAAAGATGCAAATCTAGGTTTGGCATTATGCCTATTTTAGCAAATATGTAAAGAATTGCAATTTTTTACATAAACTAAAGACATTTGAAATTATTATGAAGCAACGTATAATATGACTTTGGTTGTTTTTCAATTTTCTAGTTTCTTATACTTATAGTTTATTTACGCACGAAGTTGCCTTAAGATTAGCCCTAAAATAGTGAATTTTCAAGCGTCACAACTTTCAAAATAAATATAATTTTAATAAATTTTTTATTATATAGCATAGATAATGGAGATATAAATTGAAATAAAATTGAATAAATTGAAATTTTAGATCTACTGCGATAAATATTACAATAATAGGCGTAATACGTTTGTATGGAGAAGCGCGTAAGTAGAAGGGCAACCTTAAATACGCTACGCGTTAAAACTCGGCTGTTGACCATCTGTCTGACACGAAACGGAGAAAATTCTCGAACACTTCGATCACAAAGCAAGATAATGCGATCAGTATAGAAAAGCTCAAGCTAACAGGATAGGTCGACGGTAAACAAGTATAAATTAAAAATTAAAAAAAAACCCCGACATTCGTCATTTTGTTGCAGCGGCCATCTTGGATTTGCAATAGTGCTATTCTACTAGTCAAGCCTTTTCATTTGATACCTATATTAAGGGGGTTGTAAAAAAATACGTAATCCGCCATTTTGTAGCGGCGGCCATCTTGCACCGATTTTCTTCAAACATAGCTAAAAACACTCTCGACTAATTCAATTTTCAAACAAAAAAACCGCATTCAAATCGGTCCACCCGTTTGAGTGCCACAGAGGAACAGACAGACACACACACACACACACACACACACACACACAGACACTTAACTTAATACACCCCGTTGTTTTTGCGTCGGGGGTTAAAAAAGAGGCCAAGCGGACGTAGCCCGAGAGCAGGTGAACTCGACTCTCCAATTTATAGTGCTTGCCATACGCCGGAGAGCCGAAAGAGATCATTAAGGACTTATCAAAGAGTCCTCAGTAAACGAGGGAGCAACGCATGGACGAGGATGAGTCATGTCGCAGCTTCCTTGATTTCGCTATAATTTCACAGCTAAGGTCTGGTACAGGCGTTAGCGAGTTTGGACATCCTTGGCACTCGCATCGCATACTATATGACTATTGTTCTACATATAACTGCTCGTCTATACGTTGGCGGACATGCGTAGTAAATACGTCCGCACATTGGCCCTAACCGGAGCATACTGAACGACCTTCCAACGTGTGGACGTGAACACAAACTCCTCGCCCAATACCTACCATCATATCCACCATCATGTTGGCCAACGTGTAGAGGCGCCTTAAAAAGGAATGTGCAGCACTCTGATAAGTAGTCAAGACTTAAGGGTGCCAAGAAAAGTTGTAAATAGTTTATATTTTGTATGTAACGTATTGTCTGAAGACCTTCCTGGCGCAGTGGTGAGCACTGTGGTCTTATAAGTGGGAGGTTTCAGGTTCGATTCCCGGCAGGGGCGATTTGGGATTTTATAATTTCTAAATTGTCTCTGGTCTGGTCTGGTGGGAGGCTTCAGCCGTGGCTGATTACCACTTTACTGGCAAAGCCGTGCCGTCAAGCGATTTAGCGTTCCGGTACGATGCCGTGTAGAAACCGATCAGTGGTATGCATACCTCTTCCAAGTTAGCCCGCTTCCATCTTAGACTGCATCATCACTTACCATCAGGTGAGATTGCAGTCAAGGGCTAACTTGTAGTTGAATTTAAAAAAAGAGTAATAATAAAATGTAAATAAATAAATAAAAATGAAATAAATAGTCAAGTTTGGGAGCTTTCGTGAATTTTGGTTTTAAAGAATTGAACCTTTGTTGAAAATTATATTTAATTAATTAATTAGTTACTAGTTACATAATATGTCTTACGTCTATCGAGTCGAGTTAGGGACTGTCGCCAGGCGCGTAACGCTCCCACGGGTCGCGATGGCCTCGCACAATCTGCCAACGAAGCAATTTCACCGTGTGAACGCTATGCGCGGCTGTTGTTGCGGGGCGCTTCAGTCGGTAGACATAACTCTTCCCTCCCTAAGTTCAAAGTCGGCAGAGGGTTGACTTACACTCTGCTGAGTTTGACAAAAAAGATGTAAAGGTACAAACTTATATGTTAACAGAATGCAAATCCTTAAGACTAATATTACATATAAAATTAACGTTCCGACGCTAACACTTTTTACGTTAATAACTCTTTCACCTCGATCAAGAACCACTTCACTTTCACTTTCCTTTAAACGGTATGTTAATTGTTGCAGATGCTGAAGGTTAACGCCAGCTAGATTTATAGGCTTCTTTCCAGTTATTGGGCTCGAGGCACGTACCTCGGGGAAGTGGATGGTTGGTGTCCTTGGATAATCTATAGCTCCACCTATTGTTTGATGTATTCGTAACGTTAACCCATTTATTTTAAAACTGCAGGTGTCGTCTATGGTGAGTATGTAGGTCCCTTGTATGCGTTCTCGAGTTTCTTCTGTGTTACATGTTTTCAGGAGGAGTGTTTCAAATTTGCTGTATATAATCCATTGGTTATATTGAATAGGCTCTACTTTCATTCCAGATGTCTCTACCAAAACTGGGTTACAAGCGCTAGTATTTTGAGATAATAGCATGAGCGCTTCTAGGCAGCTGTCTTTCGTTGATAATTCCAGTTCTATTTCTTGGCATAAAAATACAAATTTATCCATTCCTTTGCAGGGTTTGGCGAGCGGTATGGTTTTCGAACCTTTCACTAATAGGTAAGGGGTTTTAGGAATTATAAGGGATGTCTGATTAAATACATTTGTGACAGGAAGGGGTATCATGTGAAAGTAGTTAAATATATCAGTTTTAACAAGAGGAATGTCCAAAATAAAAGTTATCTGATTTTTCTTCGAGTAAGCTTTTAGTTCAATAGATTGCTCTATTTTCAGAAGATTTTCTAAATTGACAGGATATATGAGTTTATCAGTTCGTTCAATATCGATTAGTAAACTATATAATTCTTCTGTATTGATCACTGACTGATGTAATGTTCTTAACTTACTAAAAGCTATGGCTGTTTCTATTTCATCTATTTTAATGTAGATCATTTGAAAGTTATGTAAAAATATATTAAAAAAACTAATTAATCGAGTACTGCTTATTACTTGTTCTGTGTCATTTATCCATGTTTTAATGTCAGAAATTTCCTTATCTAGTTGAATTAAATTATTTATTGAAACTCCAGTGGTATTTGCAAAAGATTCCACCATTTTAGAAATTATAGTTATTTTTTTTGACATTACTTCCTGTCGCGTTTGCAATTTTGTGATTAACTCATCATACCTTAGAGCATCGCTATTGTCTAAATTTCCAGTAATAATTTTAATAAACGAACCTAAAGGATTAAAAATTCCGCGTCTAACTCTACTTATTGGAATGAGCTGTCTACATTTTTCAAGTGTAATATTCAGAAGATGATCTGTTTGCGTCTTAACATTAGTTATATCGCTATAGTGCGTTTTATTATCTAAGTATCTTAATAGATTTACATTTAAGTGCTCGTACATTCTAATATTATAATCTAAATCCTTTTTCAGGTAACTTAAATCTAAAACTTTAATATAAGACCAATTATCGTATGCGATAAACGCTTGACCTTCTTTTACAGGCAGGATACCTGAATTATGCTCCACCTTCTGCACTAGGGCCTGGGTCGTGAGGACTTGAATAAGCAGAAGGACGTACCTGTGGAGGACGTTTAATATCTTTAATTGGTACTTTAGTGTCACGTTTTTGGGTTCTTACAGGTACAGTATTCCTGAAGGTATTTCCTGTTACTTTTGCCTTTTGGTACCGGGGTTTTTGATAAATGCTTTCGGCAAAAATATGGTTGAATTTACCATCCATGTTCAGGGCACTGTCAGATGGAGAATGAATGGGGTATGGTATATTTGAACCGTTAATGTCGGAATTCCATATTATACTGTCATGTTCGTCTTTGTCGTCGGTACTACGAAGAGATGTTGTATCAAAGTTTACTTGGAGGGAACTGTCGTCCTCTAAAAAGTTCAGTTTTGTCTGTGGAAATACGTCTGTCTTACTATTCCATGAACCATTTTCTAGAGTAGTTGGTATTTTCGCATGAGTTTCAGTTCGTGGTTGTAAGGTCGACTCAGACGGGGGGCTATATATAATTGGTATGTCGGCGTCGCGTGTGTGTAAAATTTGATTTTTCATGTCGATTGTAGCATCGAGTTGCTTTAAGGCGCCTGTCTCTGCCAACGGCCTTGAGGTTCTGGGCGGAGCGAGATGTTTTCCCCGCGCCAACCGCACCGCACCCCCGCGATATAATCACGCGCAGCGCGTTGCAATGTGCTACCGTGCCATAGTCGCGTCGTGCGTGCGTGTTAGTGTTACCGAGCGATCGATAGTTTGGCTATCGATAGTTGGAGCCAGAAATCATCAATATATATCGATAGGGCTATCGATATTACATTGATAATTGAGGTTCAATACTATCTATAGTATTATTGCTGTGTATCAAAAATACCGATACTATCGATAGTCTATCGATATTAATCGGGGAAGGATGGGAGATTAAACTTAAATTTTTCACCGCAAACAAATTTCTGATTATATCTATATACCTACTAGGACAAATAAAACTTTTCCTCCTCTCTTAGCCCAAAGTTTGAGGGAAGATGCCACGAAATATTCTCAGTTTCCCCCATTTGGGAGAAAGTATTTATGATTAATGATATTTTTTTTTTTGATTGGGAACAATTGAAAATTTTACCACCTAAGTATTTTAAGATCGGAATTCCTCAGATTTGGGGGGGTATCTATAGTTCGACTTTTAATTATATGCAGTAATCTGACGTTTCATAATATTATTCCGTAAAATAATATTGCCAACTCCATTTCTATAGTGATGTGATACGTTCAATTCATTCAATTTCATTCACAAAAGTTTCGTTCAAAGTTACTCTTTCATTATCATCATAATTTATTTATCTACTAAGTAAATCGATGGCTCCTACGTATAAAAGCCAAATTAACAATTTTGTCATCTTGACTTTTTTGTGGCAAACGCATCTTATTGGTACAATTAATAATATGAGCTTTAATTGAAAAAAAAGTAAGAAGTACTATTTTCTATTGCAGTATAACAGCCTATGTGTCGTAAAAATAAACGTAAAAAGGCCAAATGGTAATTTTGGACTTACACTTGTTTATGCTTTCGGCCAATCTGCATAATTTTGTTATCGTGTTGTTACGTTTATTATCATCAAAGTCATCTTTTAGTTATTACATAAACAACTAAAAGATGACTTCCAATTAATATTTATAATCGATGTAATCGATACTTAAGCCAAAACTTATTGTGTGAGTTAACTCACACAATAAATATAACTTTCACTAAATTTGATGAGTAAAAATATATTTAAAAAAAAAAACACTTTAAGAGCCACTTTGGCACATTGGCCTTTTTAGGTTATTTTCGGAGTAAAATAAATATAAGAAAAACTAATGTACAAGGACCAAAGTGCAGTAAGATAAAAACCAAAATATTTACAACTAATACACTATGTTGTAAATAAGGACAATATCTATCATAGTTAACATGCTAAGTTGCTGCTGCCCCTTTATTTTTTTTTCTGAACACTAGATATTCAGAAAAAAATATATTGAACAGTGTTACATATTTTTGGAATCTACTTATAATTTTCTAGATGATTTTGACGACCTCCACGGCGCAGTGGTGAGCGCTGTGGTCTTATAAGTGGGAGGTGCCGGGTTCGATTTCCGGGAATTTGGGATTTTATAATTTCTAAATTGTCTCTGGTCTGGTCTGGTGGCACGCTTTAGCCGTGGCTGGTTAGCACTCTACCGGCAAAGCCGTGCCGCCAAACAATTTAGTGTTCCGGTACGATGCCGTGTAGAAACCCATCAGGGGTATGCATACCTCTTTCAAGTTAGCCAGCTTCCATCTTAAACTGCATCATCACTTACCATCAGGTGAGATTGCAGTCAAGGGCTAACTTCTAGTTGAATAAACAAAAATAGATATGATAATTATGAACTTTATCTGATTTTTGTTTTTTTTTTCAACTTTAGTTTTTATGCGGGACCATGGTCAGGGTCACCCCATCGTTTTTTAAAAATTTTACTGACCTTTGTTACCCAGGATAAGGTAACAAAGGATTGCTAAGGATTCTAACGATACCTTATTCATCAAAATCGGTTCCGGCATATAGAAGTTATGGTACAATATACAAACATACATGAACCCTGAAAACAAAATACTCCTTTTATTCAGGCAGTCCTTTTTAAAAAGGTTCTTTATATCGATCCTTTTAAACACTGACGACCGAAGTTACGCTTTTTCAGGCTGCTGTTGATGCTGTTGACATTAAATGTTTGATAGTTACGAAACCCATGAACATTTTTTATGGGAAAATGTTTTTTCTTTTATTTTTTCGTCAATCCTACTTCCTACTATAATATTATAAATGTGAAAGTGTGGATGTTTGGATGTTTGTATGTTTAGATGTTTGTATGTTTGGATGTTTGTTACTCGATAACGTCGCAACTACTGAACCGATTGATCTGAAATTTTGAAGGGAGATAGATTATGCCTAGACTTAAAACATAAGATACTTTTTATCCTGGAAAAATCTACAATTCCCGCGGGATTTTAAAAATCCCGGAATCTATATCTAAAGCTATAGGTAGATTACTACAGCAAACTTCCTTGAAAGTAGGTATAAAGGTAGGAAAAGGGAGTTAAAACGAAAACCAGATATCCACGATTCTCTCAGGATTTGTGAAAAATCGAAATTCACGCGGGTGAAGCCACGGGCAAAAACTAGTTTTCCAATATTTTTAACAGTTATTCTGCTATTCAGGATGGAGACAAATACAACAAATCAAAAACCATGACAATCGATCCAGCCGTACTCGAGTTAAGTGCTCGAAAAAACCCGACTTTCTTTAAATTTTTTACTTATTTTTCTTTCAATCAATCTACAAAATGTTATTTCTATTTCGAGAATATATATATATATATATATATATATATATATATATATATATATGTGTGTGTGTGTCCTGGATCGAACTAGCGATATTTTAGGGGCATATTCTACAACTCATTACCACTCTGAAAATACTACTTAATAGGGCCTGCCACCCTCCCCCTCCCAGAGGCAGCCATTTCAATTTGGTGTCCATTTTTGTGGGTATATGCGCACAAAAATTGTAATAACTCGAAAGTCTGTAGCTTAACAGGTCTTTAAAGTCTTATTCGATTGGATACAATATTTTCTATTACTAAAAACCTAATAATAGTAAAAAATGTTAAAAAAAACTCGAAAAAAAAAATGCTTCAGAATAAAAAAAAAACTTAAAAATATGGAAAACTACAAGTTTTTGCTGCATTTTGCAAAAACGAAGTCATTAAGACTACATTGTTAAGTACTAAATCGATAGTTTTTGAGATAAGCATCAAAATTACATAAAAATTTTGACTGTAAGTTACTTACTTTTAGAGATATTGGTAATTGTAAATACGTCTTCCTCAAGCATAACAGTCAAAGTCAAAATTTTTATGTCGTATTGTTGCTTATCTCAAAAGCTGTCGATTTAATAATTAACAACGTGGTCTTAATGACCTTGTTTTAACAAAATGCAGCAAAAACTTGTAGTTTTCAATATTTTTGAGAAATTTCTTTTTATTCCAAAGCATTTTGATCATGTTATTTTAACATTTTACACTATTTTTTGGTATTTAGTGATGGAAAATAGTGTATCCAATCGAATAAAGTCATTTGAAGACCTATGCGGCAACAGACATTCGAGTTATTACATTTTTTGTTCGCACATACCCACAGAAACGCACACCATATCGAAATGGCTGTCCCTGGTAGGGGGAGGGGGGTAGGACCTATTAAGTGGTATTTTCAGAGTGGTAATGAGTTGTAGAATATGCCCCTAAAATATCGATAGTGCGATTCCGGACACACTGTATATAGGTAAACTTTGTACAAAAATATAATAATTACTTAAAATATAAACTTTAATTTAAATAAAATAATTGAATGATTCAAATCAATCACCTGTACCCCATCCCTATTATATTTTCATTAAAAAGTGACAACCCAGGAAATGTCAGATTACTGCATATAATTAAAAGTCGAACTATAGTGGTGCCGAATGTAATTTTTGGAGTCTATCTATATGAATAAAAATTCCTGACTCATTCATTCATTCAAATAACCACTGACTCATCATCGCCCAGTAGGACATAGAAAGCTGAAATTTTTGACAAAGATTCTCTTCATAATGTAGACATGGTATAAGGAAGGATTTCTCGAAATTCTCACGGGATCAACCGAGCGAAGCAGGGGAGGGGGGTCAGCTAATAGCATAATAAAAAGCCATTCAATAAAAATGAAGTTTATTTTATGATAAATTCGAGGGTGCAGAGACAGGAAGCGTCACGAAAGGATATTGTGAGCGTTTGTGCATTTACCCAAGTTTGAATATCAAATCACGACACTATTTACAATAATGTAAAACCTAACTTACTCAACTAGTCAACATAAATAAGCGTCCAAGCGCGGAAAATTTTATTATTTACACAAAAAGTACATTACACTAAAACTAAAATAAGACAAGTGTCACTAGAGCGAGATCATGATATTATGTCCGAACCAGAATACCTACTATAAAATTACAACAAGTTGCGTGACCTCTCCGTCCGACAGTCCGATCTACACTGCCGCCCGTCGCCCGCGCAGGGACCCGGGCGTGCGAATTTATATAGAAAACGAATAATAGTTATTTTAAGCCTAATAAATCATTATTTTGACTCACCAATCGTACATATTGTGCAAAAAACCTTGTCAAATATTTGTGTGAAAGAAAAATACTGAAATTCGATGCCGTTTAGAAGTAGTTACAAAAATTCAAACAAAAAAGGCTTCACTTTGGGATTTTTTTTCATCTATTAATAATTTTATAAGAATTATTTCAAACGTTCAGATTAAAGTTAAATGTCCAATAAATAACATATATTTTTTTTGTACATTAATATTCACTCAATAAAGAGTAGTTACACGAAGAAAACCTCTTGTTGACACATACAGGAGCCTTAATAGATCTGACCCTATTAGACCGTCGTAGCGTTTGTCTACGTCGTATACATAAAATTTATGGCTTGATGTACTTTTAAAGATTTTTAATAGAGGTATGTGTATCGCCTCATTATGTTTACTGCGGGCATGAGTACTGATTACTTGAAAGGGTTCTGCATATTTAAATTTAGGAAAGTATTGATTTGCCTTTTTAGGACTTATGAAAGAGCGTGAGCTTCCGGTGTCGATTATAAACTTGGCCTGAATTTCAGGAAGTTCTATGTGTGGTAGGTTTAACACACTATCGCAATTGAGACGTATTATTTCGGATCCGGGTACTTCGCTCGTATGCTCGTCCTTGACCAGTATGGAAAAATTTTCATTCGGATTTAAACCTTGATTTTCACCAGGAGGTTTGGATTTGAAACCATTATTTTCCGTAGGGTAATAATAATTATTTTCGTCAATTTCAAAGTTGTCGTCGTAAAATGGGGTTTCTAGTATTTCTGTCATGTGCTGTCGGATCGGTATTTCTGTCATATGCTGTTGAATCGGTAGGGCCGTACGCATTGAAACGTCAGTCGGGGTATACTTGGTTTGTTGCGGCATGCCGAATTTAAATTGATTCTGATTTCCAGAATGTCCAGGATTAACTTGTCGGTTAGAATTTGGATCAAATTTGAAGTTATTAGGTTGCACAGGAATTCCAAATTTAAAACTATTGGGTTGTACAGGCATTCCGAATTTAAAATTATTAGGTTGTACAGGCATTCCAAATTTAAAGTCATTATTCGACCTTGGTTGAGTCTGAAAATTATTCTGAGGTCCAAAACCTTGATTGAACTGGTTCGTCATATTAAATCGATTTTGACACGGGTTCGGTGCCGTTCTATAAAAAGTTTGCGGAACACTAAATTTATTATTATTGTGGAAATGAGTTGGAGCCGACTGATTTTGATAAAGTTTAGAATTTTGTTTATTCTTATTTTTGGCATCGTACTGAAATTGAAAATTAACTTCCTCGGTTACATAAGCTAAAGCGGTTTCCAAAGTGTTCGGATTTTTCAGTCTCACTATTCTGATTAAATCTTCCGGTAAGTTATACAAAAATACATTCAGAGACAAATTATTATAAATTATAATTTTTGACTCTCTAAGGGACGTGTCGTCTATTCTATTTACTTTGGATATCAGAATACTACGCATGTTCTGAATACGTTTGCAAAAATCTATGTACGATTCACCGGTTTTAATTTTTAATGACTCGAGCTCTATCGCAACACAATCCTCCGAGCGAGGGTCACCGAAATGCAAGATCAACGTTTCTTTCAACTTCTCCCACGTAACGATGTCTTCCCTTTCGCTTACGAGAAACGCCGCTTGACCAGTTAACCTACTCGTAACTACATAAAATAAGTATAACTCCTGCGCTGCGCTACAATTAGGTGGTCTAAAACTATGTATAACATATTCACATTTTCTCAAGAATATATTTAATAGATTAGACTCTCCATCAAATTTCGGAATTAATCCTGCAATCTCACGGGGCACAATCGTTATTTGTTCCATTTCGAATTTTAAAAATTTAATGAACACAAAACAGAATAATAACCAGTAGTACAATAAGCACACTTATATTAAAACACTTATAATATAATTATACATTAGTAGAGCATAAAAAAAATTATATATTGTTAATTCATTATTCTCTTTAAAACAAATTATTTTTCTTTTATTTTATTTCTATATTGTATTCTTCTTTAAATAATTCTTTCACAATAATTCTTCTTAAAACTAGTACCTAAATAATGCCGATTTAGTGCATTACAGGAAAATCAGATAATCAGTGATTTTGGACTGAACTATCCAATTAGTTCAATCTTTTAATTTATGGTGAAAATGCAGACCAACAGGTATAGGATGGGACACACAGGATAGCGAAAAGTTCTACTCACTGTCTGAACGCCTTCATCCTCCCGCTATAGGTAGCCTTTTCTTCCAGGAACACTCACTCACTTATTTGACTTATTTGTTTGGTTCGTAGGATTTCGCGAACAGCGTACACGGTCTATTTTGGGGCCACGAAACGCTGCTTTCTTCCCGCGAAATCCTACCGGCTGCGCCAGTCAAGTTTGGGAGCTTTCGTGAATTTTGGTTTTAAAGAATTGAACCTTTGTTGAAAATTATATTTAATTAATTAATTAGTTACTAGTTACATAATATGTCTTACGTCTATCGAGTCGAGTTAGGGACTGTCGCCAGGCGCGTAACGCTCCCACGGGTCGCGATGGCCTCGCACAATCTGCCAACGAAGCAATTTCACCGTGTGAACGCTATGCGCGGCTGTTGTTGCGGGGCGCTTCAGTCGGTAGACATAACTAAATATCTACCAAAGTAGTTTTTGCCCGCGGCTTCATCCGCGTGGTTATAGGATTAGTCAATTTCGCAGTAGAACTTTAGTTTTCCCGCAATAGACAGTTAGCCCTCATACGCATTAGCGGTTGCGGTAGCGGTGCGGTTATATTTTTATATGCAACCGCTACCGCAACCGCTAATGCGTACGAGCGCTTAGTGCGTACAAAATGAGCGGTTGCATATAAAAATATAAAAAGCGGCTAGCCGCACCGCTACCGCAACCGCTAATGCGTATGAGGGCTTAGTTGGCTAGATAACTACCAGCACAGTCCTCAGAACACAGACAAAAAACATATATAACAGAACACAGACAAATATGAACTCAGTAATAGTACTTTGTTTGTAAATCATAGAGAGGTAGTTAAATTTTATTGATAGATATAGGTATGTAAACTCGACTACGCATTTAAGTTTAATATTAAACACATTAGGTATTTCATTAATTAAAATAGCAGAATTCCACTCACTCGCACTCTCCGAGAGAGAGACTTTAAATAATACTAGCTGAACCCCGCAACTTCGTTCCCGTAGATATAGGTTTTTATATAGGATCGGATCGGATCCCATAATTATTTTATGTACCTAAACTAAATGTAGCCTAAGTTACTCCTTATAACATTGAAAATTCCATTAAAATCGATCCAGCCGTTTCGGAGATTAGTTGGAATAAATAGACAGACCGACAAACATAAATTTAAACGCACACCAGTTTAAAATACTTAAGCCGTACGTTCAAAGATCCGGGTCCCAAGTTATTTGAACCCAATACTGAGGATTGTAATGTCTGTCATTCCTAAACTAAAAACCTATGACCTTGAAATATTTACGGGACAATACATAAAGTACTACCTTTCTAACAAAAAAAGAATGAGTGAAATCGAACAACGCGTTAATGAATTACAGCTAAATACACGTTTTAAATTTCATCCCCTCTCCCAAGGGAACCGTGCTGAATTTCGGGATAAAAAGTATCCTATGTCCTACCTCGGAGTATAAACTCAAATCGTACCAAGTTTCATTCGAATCCATTCAGTAGTTTCGGCGTGATGCGCGGCCAAGATACAGACAGACAGACAGACAGACAGACAGACAGACAAAAATGAAACAAATTGCAGTTTTGGCTTCAGTATCGATTATAGAGTGTCCTCCAATAAGAATTTTCAAAATATCTTCAATGTACAGAATTGGATCTGTTACAGTTTTATTATATTATAGATAGAAGATAGAAGAAGATAGATAGAAGATAGAAGATAAATTAACTACTCAATTTACAACAGTCGAACGGATACCATAATACTCATTACATTTTACAATGATACCCTATAGTGAAGCTACGTAAACAATCTAATTGTATCTTCTATTGAATTTCTACCATAATTCCGCATTATTCATGCAGCAATGTCCCACTTCAGTGCGTAATTTAAAATTTAATAACAGCAAAGTGCGCTTGCCCTGCACAGCAAAAGATAACTTATTGCGTTTCGTTTTTTTTTTATTTTCTTCCTCTGTTCCACCTTTTTTAATATTTGACTCGATGCGAGATTGTTTCAAATTTAACAGTTATTAATTTGGTTTTTCCGACCCATATTTTTGTTGCGGGTTACATTCTCTCGCAAGCCGTGTCCCGGACGGAGTTAAAAGCGTGCCACGCAACGTTAATCTGGAGTGTGAAACTAGTCGCGTATAGATTGTAAATGACTTTTTAATCAACCATCAACGTGATACTGGCGAAACAACCTGTGCCCAAATGGCACACTTAAAAGCCATTTCTTGGGAATTGAATTGAATTGACTTTTTTATCAAGGTCTTCCAATTTATACAAAAATAGTACGCATACAAACTAATCTATATATATAAAAATCAATGGCACTTTTCGTTGTAATTTTATAACTCAAGAAAGAACGGGCTCACCAATCCAAACCAAATGTTAAGGCTTTGTTCGGACTATTTAGTAGATATAGGTATAGGTCTGTGGCTGTGGCATACACGGTAGGTGGCGCTGATGTCGGTATGTCACCGGGCAGGACGACGTCTGCCAGGTCCACTAGTCTTGTATAGATTGGAAGTTAGGTTGGGTTGGTCAGGTTAAAGGATTAAGGGCAAGTTTTTAAATTAACGTTGACCGTGCGTCAATCTGTCATTTTGTATGGCACGGGAAAGGGACGGATGTTTTATCGTCCCTTTTCCGTTCAAGTTAAACTAGGAACTGAGGGTATACTTGCTCCTAGAGATTCTAAAGTGCGAAAAGTGAAGTGAAGATGTAAAATCTTGACGTTTGCCCGTCTGTCCTAAATGACGGAATGGTCATAATTAAACAAATAAAATTCGCGCTTACGAGTAGGCACATTTCGGCCTAGTTCGGATAACATGTATGGAAATTGGAAATCAGCTGAATCGTGATAGCTATTCATATTGTAACAAATATAAACTAAAAATTTAAAAAAACCCCGACATTCGCCATTTTGTGGTGGCGGCCATCTTGGATTTGCATAATGGTATTCTACTAGTCAAGCCATTTGATACCCATATTGAGGAAGTTGTGAATAAATAATATGTAATCCACCATTTTGTGGCGGCGACTATCTTGGACCAATTTTCATCAAACATAGCTAAGAAAACTCCCGACTAATTCACCTTTCAAACACAAAAAACCGCATTCAAATCGGTCCACCCATTTGAGCCCTACGGTGGAATAGACAGACACAAACTTACCTATAACATCCCGTCATTTTTGCGTCGGGAGTTAAAAAAGGTAGGATTAAAGCTAAATTCTGATCTCTATGACGAATATAATTTTCCGCACACTGTTTTTGTTCACAAAGTGTCTTTTAACTCAACGCGCCCGTACTACCAACCGCTTATTGACGCAGATCATTTCGGGTGTCGGGGGATATGTTAGTAGGGGAGCCCAAGAGGGGATTTTTGGATTTACTCGAGCGCGTCAGTCAGCCTCTACCATAATATAAGCCCTTTATAAAGAGCCGCGCGTAAAATTAACAAAAAAATGATGGTCAGAAATACTCAGAAACATCACATTAAGGTATGGTGGGTTAATTATTTCAGTAATTTTTCAATTTTTTATTACCAATTTTCTTAGGTGCAAAATTCGAAACTTAATTAAACATTATGCGACTACGAAAATTGTTAATAAAAAATTGTAAATGATTTTTTTAAATTTTTCTAACGGAAATCTATTTTAAAGCCTTTCAATAATAGCTTCAGGAAAGGAAAAAAATCTGAAATTTATAGTTAATTTAACAATTATTACACTTGCAATTTTCATCTTTAAGTAGCAAATTAACTATTGCATAACTAATTGAAAAATTGTGATAATTTTATTTTTCTGGCGGATTATTGTTCATTGATCTATCCAGTAAGCATCTGATTTTTTACATTTCTTAAATTTTATATTTAATATGTTTAAATTGATAAGGTATCTCGAAGCAGGAGTGAACTATTAACGTAACTTTCAGAATGGCGATATCTTAGGAATGGTGAAGCCTAGGAAAAAAGTATATAAAATATTTTTGTAGATAATTTTATGATCTACAATCTTTGCCTAGATTGTATTTTTATAAAACTTACTGTTTTCGATAAAAATCCAAATATCACGCTTGCAAAAATAGATGTATAATTTAAGTTTTTAATTTTGCAACTAGGAAAATTGTTAATAAAAAATTAAAAAATGACTTTTATTTAATTTTTCCAATGGAAATCTATTCTAAATCCTTTCAAAAATAGCTTCAAGAAAGGAAAAAAATCTGAGATTTATAGTTTAGCAATTATCACGCTTGCAACTTTCATGTTCAAGTAGCAAATTAACTATTGCATAACTAATTGAAAATTTATGATAATTTTATTTTTCCGGCGGATTATTGTACATTAACTTGTCCAGTAAGTCTCTGAATTTTCGAATTTCTAAAATTTTATATTTAATATGTTTAAACAAATTTTATTGATAAAGTGTCTCGAAGTAGGCGTGAACTTTTTTAGAATGGCGATATCTTAGGAATGGTGATACTTAGGAATAAAAAATATAAAGAATATTATTGTAGATAATTTTATGATCTACAATTTTTGCCTGGACTGTGTTTTTATTAAACTTACCGTTTTCAAGAAAAATCCAAAAAAAAACGATAATTGTGACTTTGACCTTGAATAACTTTTTTAGCAGACATGGGATTTGTACGCTTCTGTACATTTACTGTAGCGCTGGGTTGGTTGGAAGAAAAGACAATTTCTTCTTGCTCCTTTATTGGTACCGCTACCAGTTGTTGTCGGTTCGACGACCGAATTCGGAATGTGTCTTGGACCGAAAAGCGGCCGATATTTATTCAAAACAATGTAGGCCCTCTGATTGGTCGTCGCAGTTTAGCCAATCAGAGTGCCTACTTTTCTACGAATTAGCGCGAGACAATGAGTGAGAGAGAGAGGTCCTATTGCTGTCGCGCTAGCTGTTAATTACTGTTTCTCTCTCTCTCTAACTTATTATAGTGACAGAGACAGCTTTATTCTATAATACAAACTTATTCTAATAATAATTATTCTGGAATATACTAGCTAATACAGTGTTATTCTATAAACTATTTATATTTATTAACTATACGCAAGCTATGTTCTAACATACGAAACGTCTCTATACAAATCTATCAGAACTGTTCTGTTCATTTATTTACCTATTATAGACTATATCATACACACTATTTACTATTATAAACTATTCACACACACTGTACGCTTTAGTCCCGCACAACGCTATCGTCACGCACATAAACTATTTACACATACACACTGTATGGTCCCGCACATCTCTCCCGCCGTGCGACTGCGTCGCATCTTCTGTCGGTGCGGGCGCGTCGTCTGTAGCCAGGGGAAGGACCACCAGCTTCCTCACCGGCCGCCGTAGTACTCCTCCTTTGGTCCGGATGTCCACTGCGCGCACGACGTCGTCTGGTCCCGGGTACGTAGCGATGACTCTGCCTCGGATCCATACATTGCGTGGCAGATTGGCGTCAACTATTTGCACCAGATCGTTGACTTGTATCGCTGGTCCTCGGCCTCGTGGCTCCCGCTGGTTTTGGAGTTCTGGAAGGTATTCCTTCACCCACCGAGTCCAGAATATGTCAGCCAACCTCTGGGAAGCTCGCCAAGATGATCTGGAGACTGTATCTTGCTCGTCGAACGTCCCTGGTTGTGGGACGCGTCCCGAGCCACCCAACAAGAAGTGATTGGGTGTTAACGCTTCTGGATCATCCGCGCTGACTGAGACGTGCGTTAGTGGTCGACTGTTCACTGTGTACTCCACTTCAGCCAGTAGAGTACTGAGGACCTCTTCTGTAGGATGGCGTTCGTGAAGCGTAGCTGCGAGTGCTGTCTTTACAGAGCGGACCATTCTTTCCCAGGCGCCGCCCATAAAGGGTGCTCCTGGTGGTATGTATCGCCAGGAGATCGTTCGTTTCGCTGCTTCTTCTGCTGTTGCGTTGTCTATTGCTTGACGAAGTTCCTTGTCTGCTGCCTTCAGGTTGGTGCCATTGTCTGACCAGATTTCAGTCGGGCATCCTCGGCGTGCCATCATTCTTCTTAGCGCCATTATTGCTGAGTCGGAGCTTAGTGAGCCGGCGATTTCCAGGTGGATGGCTCTCATAGTCAGGCAGGTGAAGATGGCCACATATCTCTTTTGACGAGTTCGGCCGACGGTCACGGAGAGTGGCCCAAAATAGTCAACCCCAGTGTAGGTAAAGGGGCGCTTATGATGGGCCAGGCGACATGCTGGTAAGTCACCAGTTCTGGGGTGTGGTGGCGTCTGCGTCTTCATTCTACAGAATAGGCATCTTCGTACTATTGTTTTCGTGATAGGACGCACGCGCAGCACCCAGTATTGCTGTCGACATTCGTTTATTGTCGCCTCGACGCCGGCGTGATGCAACTGATGGTGCACGGACTTAACCCAGAGCTTCACCGTCGGATGGTCACCGTCTAGTATCATAGGGCTCTTCAAGTTTTCTGTTATATTTTCTGTTGCCCGAATGCGGCTTCTAAGCCTGATTGCATCGTTTACGTATTCGACGCTTAGCTGGTACAGACGACTCTCTTTGCTCAGCGTCTTGTTGTTTTTCAAGGCTTCTATTTCTTCTTGGAAGGAGTCTTCTTGGGAAGATCGCATCAAGAGTTCTTCTGCTCTTCTGAGGTGTTCCGCAGAGACTGGGAGGAACTTCTTGCTTGGCGATGCGATTTTCTTCGCTGTTTGTCGCTGTTTTGTCACAGGCTTGGTAGTTTTTCTCCAGCTTGGATCCTTCTCTGTATTCTTCTGTGTTCTTCTGTAGTTTACTTTCTGTTTGGTAGCTCTACAGAGTTGAATGAACTGTAGAACTCGAGCTGTTGTGTACCGAAGTCTGTCCCAGTTTGAGAAGCGAGAGACTTCAGGTAGTGCTTCTGCAAGTTTTGGTTTACTTCTGTCGATTATGTGGTTTATCTTCTCTTCGCCAGAAGGTTCTTCCTTTTCTGTTACAGCAACTTCGATGGGCCAGTGATCTTCTGTTTCATAGAGAAAGTCGGGTCCCTTGTACCACCGATGATTCTCGTCGAACGCTGGAGGGACGTCTCGTGTAGCGTCGTCTGCCACGTTTAACTTTGTCGGAATCCAGCGCCATTCGGAGACTTTGGAAGAATCTTCAATTGCAGCTAGTCGATGAGCCACATAAGGTTTGTATGAACGTGATCCAGTACGTATCCAGGTGAGTACTGTCTTGCTGTCTGTCCAGAAAACCTTGCAGTCTGGTTTCTTTTCGTGTTCTTCTATTACTGTTTCGGCTAGTCTAGTTCCCATGACTGCCGCTTGTAGCTCCAACCTCGGGATGGACGTCAGCTTCAACGGGGCTACCTTCGCTTTGGCCATGATGAGAGATAGGCCGACTTCACCATTCGGTGCCACTGTTCTCCAGAAGAGGATCGCTGAATAGGCCACTTCGCTAGCGTCGGTAAAGATGTGTAGCTGCAGGGAGGTGGCGTCGCTATAGTGGAGATATCTTCTTGGGATCGCCACGTTGCGGAGATTCTTTAGATGAGTCATCCAGTCTTGCCATTGTTGGGCCAAGTCTTCATCCAGCTCGTCATCCCATGCGGTACCTCTTCGCCATACTTCTTGCAGCATTTGTTTCGCCCTTATGGTAACAGGCGATGCGAAGCCAAGTGGGTCGAATAGCGACGTGACTATTCTGAGTGCTTCTCTCTTCGTGGGCGTCTTTCCGTTGATAACTGTTGGTGCGATGCGTTCTAGGTCGAGGTTGAAGGTGAGTTCATCTGTATTGAGCTTCCAGATAACGCCTAGTACTCGTTCTGTCTTCTCATCTGATTTGTAGAGCTCTAGGTCTTCTATCTGTTCATTTTCACCAAGTGCTTCTAATAGACATGGTGAGTTCGACTTCCATTGTTTCAATTCGAAGCTGGCCTTTGAGTGTACTTCACGCACGCCTTTCGTGATGCGCACAGCGTCTTCGAGGTTTCTGAAGCTGTCCAAGTAATCATCAACGTAGTGCTTCTGGATGATGGCTGCTGCGGCTTCAGGATGAGTATCTTCATGTTCCTTGGCGTTCAAGTTCTTGACATAGATTGCTGTAGACGGAGAGCTTGATGCACCGAAGATCAATGATGTCATCCTATATTCTTCAGGAGGCTTGTCATCTCGTCGTTCCCCGCGCCACAGATAGCGGAGAGCATCTCTATCTTCAGTTCGCAGCTTGACTTGCATGAACATTTCTTTGATGTCTGCTGTGACTGCAATCATGTGTTGCCGGAACCTCATGACAACGCCAGGTAGTGACTGTAGAAGATCAGGTCCTTTGAGGAGCATGTCGTTGAGAGCTACTCCTTTAGTCTTCGCTGCTGCGTCATGTACGACTCTTAGCTTCTCAGGCTTCATTGGGTTTATCACTGCAAAGTGCGGCAGGTACCACGTTTTGCCCGCCGTCTTCTGTTTCGGAGCGAGTTCAGCGTATCCCTTCGAGATGAGAGCTTCCATTTGTTCTGTGTACTTCGTCTTAAGCTTGGAGTCTCGATCGATCTTCTTTTCTATGTTGAGGAGACGTTTAAGTGAGTTATCGTAGTTGTCGGGAAACGTCACATCTTCTTTGCGCCAGAGGAGACCAGTTTCGTATCTTCCTTCTTCTGTTTTAGTAGTGGTTTTCTTCAAGATGCGCAAGGCTTGTTCTTCTGGGTCTGTCTTCGGTTTCTTGGGCTGTATGCAGAGCGCGTCCATCTCGAAGTATTTCTTGACGAGGCTTTCCAAGGGATCTTCTTGTTCTTCCGTGACGTGCGATACGAAGTCTATGTTGCGTCCGATGGTACGAGTTTGGCTGCCGTGCAGTACCCACCCCAGTGGTGTGAGAGAGGCCACTGGTTGGTTCTTGTCTCCTTTTCTCATGTCTGTTGTCAACAGAAGATGCCAATTGTCTTGACCAATCAGCACTCGTGGCTTCACGTCTGCATATGTCAGATAGTCGCGGATGTCCGCTAGGTGTTTGCATCCATCCACCATTTCTCTTGAAACCCGCTGTGACGATACTTGTAGGTTCTTCACTGTACGTGCTTGTACTTCCTCCTCACGATTATTGAGACCTCTTAGTTTGACGTTCACTCTTCTTGAGGCTGACTCCGATGTCTTCATATCGTTGATGGTTTCTATCTTCAGTGGGTCGACGGGTCCTGTGGCTCCAATCTGTTCAGCCACACTGTTGTCGATCAACGTAACTGTTGACCCGTCATCCATCAAGGCGAATGTGTTGATGGCTCCCTTGGGCCCTTCAACTCGGACCGGAATAATCTTCAGATATGATTGCTTCTTCTTTAAAGTCCACGTTGAGTTGATTACTTCTGTAGCTTCTTTGTCTTCCTTTTTTTCTGTTGCCTTCTCGTAGTGCAGCATCTTATGGTGGTAATTCTTGCAGCTGTTGACACCGCATACTCTGGCTCGGCAGCTATGTGTTTTGTTTCTGTAGCGAAGACATCGAAAGCATAGGCGTTTGGACTTGGCTGTATCCCATCTTCCGTTTGCATCCAAACACTTGAACTGTTCACATTCCGTCGAATTGTGCCCCTCTTCAGTGCATACAGGGCACTTGGGTGTATACGTCCTCTCTGTAACGTTGTGTATCTTCTGTGGTCTCTTCTGTTGAGTGGTCGGTACGTGAGGCACCACTTGTTCCGGTAGCGCATACGGTCCGCATAGATCCGCCTCTTTCTTGAGGAATCTTTCCATCTTCAATAGATCTGGATCTTCGTTTGACTGTGTCGCCGCGAAGTCGTAATATCTGTATCGCAGTGTAGGCGTGAGCTTGTCTACGACGGTCTTCGCCACTTCAGGGTTGTACATGTAGTTCACGCAGTTCAAAGTCTTCAAAGTTGCTGTTACGTTGGAGACCTTCGTCGCAAATATGCAGATGTCGCGCGGTGAGTCGGTGAGGCGCGGTAGTCCTCGAAGCGCTTCCATCTCCATTATGGCGATTGATTCTGGTCTTCCGAATCTTGACTCCAAGGTCTTCATTATTTCTTTGGGGTGCGCGCTGGTAATGAGAAGCCCTTCTACTGCTTCTTTTGCTTTTCCCTTGAGGTTTCTTCGAAGGCGGTTTGTATTTTCTACTGCGGTGAATGTGTTCTCTGTTTCGTAGTAAGCGGCGCGGAACGGTAGCCACTCTTGATGTGATCCACTGAAGAAAGGCAGTTCGATGAATTTAGGACGCTGTGCTGCTTTGACGGCGAGTGTGATAGCTTCCGCTAGCTTTGTTACGTCGGTTTGCGCTCCCGCCGATGACTGGAGTTGAGACTTCTGGTGCTCTTCTATGTGCTTCTGTTGTCCCGCGTTGTTGACCACCGGCTCTTCTATAGGGTAGTGCGGTGCGTCGGTGATCGCCAATGCAGGACGTGGCGGTTGACTCCCCAACCAGTTGTCCACTCGTTCGTTGACTTCTGACTTGGAGTGGATAGAGACACCATCGTCTTCTAATTCATCTTCTGTGTCTTCGGCTTCCAGGACGGCGATGCGTGCGGCAGCCAACTCGACTTGCAGACGTAACAATTCTGTTTTAGCTTTCGCTATTCGGTGAGCCTTGGCCTTGCTGTGGGTTGATTCCCCCCCTACCCCCCTCTTGCGTGGGGCGTGGGGCTCCTGAGGTTGCTTCGGCTCCCGTTGCTTGACTGTAGAGGTTTCTGTGTCCCGACTACGCCCCTGTACTGTAGCGGGCACCCCCCCCCCCCGCAGAGGGGGGTGTCGTCTGTTTCGCGTCGGCGGGCATCGTCGTCGCGACGGAGGGCGTAGTCGAGAGTGCGGCGGTTGAAGATTTCTTCTTCTCTGTTGCGGAGGCCGGCACGGTAGAGGGCGCTGACGACGCGGAGGTGCTCGTATGTTCTGTTGTCTCCGTCGTGACAGTTCCCGTAGCTGTAGAGACTGTGCCGGTCTCAGTGCTGGTTTCGGTCGTCGAGGTGGTAGCGGTGCCCTCGGAGGTGGTCGGAGTTTGTTCCGTAGATGCTTGTCGGCGCGTGACTGGCATGCTTGCTGTCTTCCGATGAGTCTTGAGTCTTCCAACTTATCCGGCTCGAAGGACCATTCAATGTACGCTTCTGTACATTTACTGTAGCGCTGGGTTGGTTGGAAGAAAAGACAATTTCTTCTTGCTCCTTTATTGGTACCGCTACCAGTTGTTGTCGGTTCGACGACCGAATTCGGAATGTGTCTTGGACCGAAAAGCGGCCGATATTTATTCAAAACAATGTAGGCCCTCTGATTGGTCGTCGCAGTTTAGCCAATCAGAGTGCCTACTTTTCTACGAATTAGCGCGAGACAATGAGTGAGAGAGAGAGGTCCTATTGCTGTCGCGCTAGCTGTTAATTACTGTTTCTCTCTCTCTCTAACTTATTATAGTGACAGAGACAGCTTTATTCTATAATACAAACTTATTCTAATAATAATTATTCTGGAATATACTAGCTAATACAGTGTTATTCTATAAACTATTTATATTTATTAACTATACGCAAGCTATGTTCTAACATACGAAACGTCTCTATACAAATCTATCAGAACTGTTCTGTTCATTTATTTACCTATTATAGACTATATCATACACACTATTTACTATTATAAACTATTCACACACACTGTACGCTTTAGTCCCGCACAACGCTATCGTCACGCACATAAACTATTTACACATACACACTGTATCGTCCCGCACAGGATTAATGGGGACTTTTGACACTTTATTCCTAATGGTGTACCCAAAGTCTCTACCAAAATTAAGCTCTGTTGGAATTACTGTGATTTGATAACATTTTTACGTCTATTTTGACTGGATCATTCAGAGCAAAATAAGGTAAAGGGAAAATTAGTAATCTCTACTTATAACCGTAGCTATAGATTTCGTTTTTTTTTTTTCAAAATCCCATGGTAACTAGATTTTTTAGGACAAAAGAGTAGCCTATGTGTTAAGTGAGGGCATAATCTATCTCCATTCAAAATTTCAGACAAATCGGTTCAGTAGTTGCGGCGTTAAAGAGTAACAAACACACACACACACTTTATAATATTAGTGTGATTATTTTATTTTTATTTTACAATTGTGTTGTGTTGATCAAATAAAAAAGTTTTCTTTCTTTTCTTTCTTTCTTCGCAACGTCTTGAGCCATGTCTCAGGTTCCTCTACTTACGAGTAGAGTAGGGAAATCTACTCTAAGAGAGTACTGTAAATGTACTCGACGAGTTTCACAGAATATCCAAAACGGTTTCACAAAACCATAGTTCGCGATGTGTCGTCGATGGCTGTAACGCCGTATATTCTTGGATATTTGGAAATATATGAATAACTCATGAAATGTTAATGTGTTTGCTATCTTTTCTTCGCTGCGGATCTGGGTCAACGCCCTGTCATACTTACAAATATTGATATAGCACCAAGAAAATGGAACGCTCATTCGTATTAGGTAATTTGCGTTTTTCTATACATTTAACTTTTCTTTGTACGAGTATGTTACACAGGTTATAAGGGGACCGCTATCGAAAATTTAGCGCTATTATTATACTATATAAACACAATCCAATAACAATAACTATTTGTCTTATACACGTAGTATTAGTGGTTTAGTATTTAGTATTTTTCAAACCGGCAATAACACATAAAGAATTCAGTTAGCAATTTTAACAACACGAGTTCGAAGTAAGATAAATTCCAAAAATCCAAAGATTGAGATTGCCCGCGAATCGAAGCGAACACGCGCCCACGATTTTATACATAAAAAAACGTATCTCCAAACGTATCAGTTAACACAAAATGCGTTATCTGAACTGTGAAAGGGGCACCTCGCGCCTACATCGACAACAAAGTAACCGTACCTACATAACAGCTAGGCTATCTGAATCGAATTACACCCAATGTTTTTTTTCCACGGTGACGCGTATCAGATATCCGCGGCACAGGTTTTGCGGTGAAAACTAACCGGGATTACGGCGAGTCACCCGCGATACGGTGTTAATTGCCCGGGGCAATTATTCTGGCACTGTTAGGTCCACCGTCCACTGGATTGAGGGTGAAAACCCCCGCGGGCATCTAACTTTTGAAACGTCGATGGTTTTGACATCTCCATTTCAATTGTACGGAACAAAGTAATACCTACCTACTGGCAGCGATACGCACAGGGATGTGTGTTTGTTTATGAATTGTATGTGAGTTTCCATGCGGTTTTTACCATTATTTGGAACGGTCGCGGCACAAAGTTAATTATGTGCAGGTACACATCCCACTAATATTATAAATGTGAAAGTGTGGACGTTTGGATGTTTGTTACTCAATCGCGTAAAAACTACTGGATGGATTTTGCTGAAATTTCGAATGGAGATAGATTATACCCTGGATTGATACATAGGCTACTTTTTAACCCGGAAAATCAAAGAGTTTCAACGAGATTTTACAAAAACCGAAATCTATAGCTACAGCTACAGCAAACTTCCTTGATAGTAGGTATAAGGGTTCGAAAAGGGAGCGGGAACGAGATCCGGAAATCCACGATTCCCTCGGGATTTGTTTAGAACCGAAATTCACGCGGGCGAAGCCGCGGGCAGATGCAGATACTAGAATATATTAGAAGTGGCCACCCGCGCGGAGTTCGAGAAATTTCGCAGATTTAGAAAATTTTACAATATATATTAAAACAATTTTTATGTATACTCTGATTTTTAATTCCATGGAGTTCTGACGTTTCGTAATGTTACCAGAGATAAAACAATTCCCACAAAAAAGATGAAAAATTCAAAACTTATGTACCTAAATAAAAATCAACTGCCGCAATATATCACAAATGCCTGACTTCATGGTGATAATGTCATTCGACTTCCATCTATCTATCTATAATAATATAAAGTAGCTTGTCCTGACTGACTGACAATCAACGCACAGCCAAAACCACTGAAGCTAGAAACTTGAAATTTTCACAGTAGCTTCCTTTTGTAACGTAGGCGCAAACTAAGAAAGGATTATTGCGAATTCCACCCCTAAGGGGGTTAAATAGGGGATAAAAGTTTGTATGAAAGTCCGTCATTTTTCAAGTTATATCCATGAAAATTGATATTTAGGTTTTCGGTTAAAAATAAAGAGTTATGAGCTTAAGGAATTTTGGAAAATCTACCCCCAGGTGGGTTAAATGGGAGATGAAAGTTTGTATGAAAGTCTGTCATTTTTAAAGTTATATCGATGAAAATCGGTGTTTGTATTGTCGGTTAAAAATAAAGAATTACGTGTTTCAGGAATTTTGGAAATTCCACCTCCAAGTGAAATTTATAAGAATCCAAGCGGACGAAGTCGCTGGCATCAGCTAGTTTTTGAATAAATTTTTTCAATGTGCTTCTTTTGTTTTCTATTGCTGTTAGTGTGCACTTTCTAGTTTCCACTCTTAGCGATTTCTATTTTAGGGCGAAACGATTAATATTATTACGCGGCCTAGGGCTTTTTATGTTGACAGGGAATTAAAATAGTTTGGAGTAAAATCGTACTTCGTAGATGATAACCCTGTTTTTCATACAAATAACTCATCTGTAAATGACAATGACAGCTATCAGAATTCCACGGAATTAAAAATGAGAGTAGGTATACATAAGCTGGAAAATTTATCCACGCGGACCTAAAGTCATATGCATCAGCTAGTCTTCAAATTGAAATCAAACTCCGTTTGTATGGGGTGAAACATCTCTTAAAAAGAATACTAGGTACTGTACCTAATTCGCAAATGAGCGCAACACATATGAATAAATATACATAATATTATATTGTATATATACAATCCGTTTCGTGAAAGTATTAGGTATATTTAGTCGAAATAAGTAGGTACCAACTGGTAATTATCGATATGAATATCATTTTTTTTTTCAATAATTATGCATTTTTTTTCCAACCGACGCGTTCTAACAATTTATGGATACCTACTACGACTATATACGGTAGGAGTAAGCGCGTTCATATTTATTCATTGCTCATATTATTTCTACACTACTGATTCCGATTCTAGTGACTGACCCGATATTAACGCTTCAACGGTGATACGATAGGAATTATTTTCGTAGTGTCTTCATTAGCTCGGGTAGGTACATCGCTCAAAAAGCAAGTGGAGTCAGTGCTTCGTTACAAGTATAAATTAAAAATTGAAAAAACCCCCAACATTCACCATTTCGTGGTGGCTGGATTTGCATAGTGCTATTCTACTAGTCAAGTCTTTTCATTTGATACCCATATTGAGGGAGTCGTGAAAAAATATATAATCCGCCATTTTGTGGCGGTGGCTATCTTGGACCGATTTTTATCAAACATAGCTAAAAATACTACCAATTCATCTTTCAAACAAAAAAAACCGCATTCAAATCGGTTCACCCGTTTGAGCGCTACGGTGGAACAGACAGACACACACACACACACACACACACACACACACACACACACACAGAGACACGTTAAAATTATAACACCCATCGTTTTTTTCTTGATAAAGTTTTTCTTCATCCCAATCCCACGGAACTAAAGTAAAGAAGTGTCACTCGCTACCCGCTACCTTCACGGCGGTCGTGGCCCACCGTCGCCCGCAACGCAGAAGCCCATGAATAGATAGATATACCTACAGAGAGGAAGCTTTATACAAGCGACCCGCTGTAGGTACACTCACACAGCGCACTCATACTAGCTTTTGCCCGCGGCTTCGCCTGCGTGAATTTTGGTTTTTCACAAATCCCGAAGAAATCGTGGATTTTCGGTTCCCGTTCCCGCTCCCTTTTCCAACCTTTGTACCTACTTTCAAGGAAGTTTGCTATAGTAATCCACCTATAGCTGTAGCTATAGATTTCGGTTTTTTCAAAATCCCATGAGAACTCGAGATTTTTCCAGAATAAAAAGTAGCCTATGTGTTAAGTCAAGGCATAATCTATCTCCATTCAATTCCATCCAGTCGCTGGCATCAGCTAGTTAAACAATAAATAATAATTTTGAATTTTTTGGAAACAAGACTCACAAATCGGAAGTCATGTAGTCGTGTATATATTCTGTGCTATCCTATGTAGTGGGCACGAAACCTTAGTTTACTGTGATCGTTGCTTTTTTAGTCTCGCTAAAATTCATCCATTATTTGCCTTCGGACCTTTCTATCGTGTTATTAAAACGAGACCTAGCAGGCTCGGTTTCGAAAATATTGGATTCCAAATTGGGGTAGAAAAAGTTTAAACGAAAGGAAGCCTCAAAACCCGAATAAGGGGGCACACTCGGTATATTGCTTTTGCTCATCTCAATTCCCAATGACTCGATGTAATAGGATAGTTGACAGGAATCACTCGTATATTGACTGTCCGTAAAACTAACTAGGTATAATTTTATTTAGTTTTAGTTTGTTCCAAAGAATTTCTTGACAGGAAAATACTCGAATGCAGGATCTCATGACTTGCAGCCAAATAAGCTGCCAGATCAACCAGACCAAAGAGACAACAGACCAAACTTGTACCTACATCCATCATCATCATCATCATGATCAACCCATTACCGGCTCACTACAGAGCACGGGTCTCCTTCTCAGAGTGAGAAGGGTTTATTGGCCATAGTCTACCACGCTGGCCAAGCGGATTGGCAGACTTCACACACCTTTGAGAACATTATGGAGAACTCTCAGGCATGCAGGTTTCCTCACGATGTTTTCCTTCACCGTTAAAGCAAGTGATATTTAAATACTTAAAACGCACATAACTCCGAAAAGTTAGAGGTGCGTGCCCTGGGATCGAACCCACGACCTCCGATTAGAAGTCGGTCGTCCTAATCACTAGGCTATCACAGCCTACATCCATACTAATATTATAAATGCGAAATTAACTCTGTCTGTATGTTACGTTTTCATGCCTAAACCGCTAAAGCGATTATACCGATATTTGTTACAGAGATAGATTAGACCTTGGAGCAGGACATAGGCTACTTTTAATCCCGAAAAATTATAGAGTTCCCAAGTGATTTTTCGAAATCCAGGCAGATGAAGTGATGGCGAGCTAGAAATTAAAATAGTCAAGGTACTTACATACCTAGGTATTCTAGATCCAATCGAATTGGCGAGAGTTTAAGTACATTATAATTTTTATTTGTGTGTCAAACGGAAGCTACCAAAATATATATATGGGTCACAGATATTTATGGGCCCAGTTTTATTGCCTAAGGAAATAAATGGCACAGCATCCCGTATATGATCATATGTTATTGAGTGTCCTCGTAACTTTTATATGATACTAGCTGATGCCCGCGACTTCGTCCGCGTGGATGTTGATTTTTAAAAATCCCTTGGGAACTCTATTATTTTCCGGGATAAAAAGTAGCCCATGTCCTTCTCTAAGGTCTAGTCTATCTCTGTACCAAATTTCGTCAAAATCGGTTAAGCGGTTTAGGCGTGAAAGCGTAACAAACAAAAAACAAACTTACTTTCGCATTAATAATATTAAGTTAGGATAACGTATAGATATAGATAAGGCTTGACGTGAAAAAATTATTGCACACAATAGTAATAGAGGAGTGGGAATGATTAATAGAAGCTGGCGTTCCATAACTTTGTGGAATTTTATGACATACCTACATTGAGCTTTATACACAGGATATAAGGAGTACAAGGTGACGGTATAAATAGATCGGTTCCGAAAACTTCGCGCTATTATTATTTATTATACTACCTAAACACAATCTTATAGGGTAACAGTACGTAAATAGGTTAAACAAGGTTCGTTGACCTCCAGCGTCAGCTGATTTTATTTGAATTAGGTACGAACTTTAAAAAAATGCAAGTAATATTAATTTTTAATAAAAAAATTATTACAGTTCTGTTTAAAAACCTCAAAACTGCTATTGCACAAAAAATGCACTAACTGTCTGCATGAACTTGTAGAACTTCTACGAGATTCTATACAGGGTATCAGGAGAAAGTACCTAGGCCGTTTGTGTATGTGTGAGTATTTATATAAGTATTTATTTACTTTAACGGTAACATAATTAATAATTATAATGTACGGAGTATGTTAACAGCCAATTCATGCACAAAATATGTAATCCGTGTCACTACTGTCGAAAAAAATCGAAATTTATTTCGGACAATTGGTTTCACATGAATACTTAACACAGGACAATGAACAGCTAAATGCGGGCAATAAAATAAAAAGGTGTTACTGTATAGGCGAATGAAACATTGGCCATCCATCCGGCTAGAGATTGGCGATATCACTCCGCTGTTAAATATTGAATCGGTACCTGAAACGATTCCGTTATTTATATATTACTTTACGCAATATATAATATTTATATACTTAATACTTACAATTCAATTCTTACATGCCTACTATAATAATATTATAAATGCGAAAGTAAATCTATCTGTGTGTTACGCATTCACGCCTAAATCGCTGAAGCGATTTTGATGAAATTCGATACAGAGATAGATTAGATCTCGGAGAGGGACATACGCTACTTTTTACTCTCGAAAATCAAAGTCTTCCCACGGGATTATCAAAATCCCTAGAAATCCACGCGGGCCAAGTCGTGGGCATCAGGTAGTAATTATATAAAAAACTAGCCATTCCACCCTGACTTCTCTTAAATAGAATCGTACACAGTATGCAATTTATTATGCAAGAAAACAAACCCTGCCATCCAGATATCTCAGATAAATTATATACATATACGTACATAAACAAAAATATATAAAACGCCCTGAATTAAAAAGCTCCTCATTTTTGAAGTCGATTAAAAATTATGAGGTCCTGACAGCTGTAGCGTTCAAAGCCAGCGTAGGTATGCAATAAACCCATTATTAGATTTTCTATTTCATTGTCTTCTCTTTCTCTTCTGTCTCTGATTTTTTCCAGGTTACTGAGAACAGCTGATCCCATGAAAAAAATACAACTCCTGATAAAATTCGGAAATACAGATTAAACTGTATGTAGGTAGTCATATGCACTTGATATCAAATAGAAGGTCCAATCTATAAAACACGTAGGTTTTAGATGAGATTAAATCCTATTTTAAAAGGTTTAAAGGGAGTGGGCAACGAATGTGGAAGATCTGAGTGCACGGCTGGCGAGGAGAAAAAAGTGCAACCATTGATATGCAATTAGCTGTGCAACGCTAAAATGTACTCTACGATCATACGTATAAAATTTAGAGTGAGATTTCGGCTTCGTCATTGAATATTCTTACATGTGTGTCCAGCAAATAATAATATTTGCTAATGGTCAAGTCTTTTAATCCATTTCTTTCGAGTTTGAGCACATTTTACAATTTTTTGTAGCCATTTAAATGATAGCCATTTCAAATTAGAGTGAAGCTGAAAATGATGAACATTTTTGAAATCATACCAATGCTATACTCCCGTGGAAAAAGATAGTGAAGAGGTAAATAGTTTTCTCGTTTAGTTTTAGATACATCTACAATAAAAAATCCATACCTATTAATTTTATAAAAGTGAAAGTTGTGTTAACTTTTCATGCCTAAACAGCTGAACCAATTTCGGTATCATTTTGCAAGGAAATTGCTGGAGAAAGAAGAAGGCCAGCTTTTGTCCTAAAAACATAGAAAATGAGTCCCGGAAAATTATTTCCCAGGGAACGGCGTCTATGAGTTCGCGTATTGCACATTCGATTGAGCTGCAATTTAACACAGAGAGAGCTATCTTGACTCTTTGGACTAGTGGTTAGCATATTTGACCGCAGATCACGAGGTCTCGAGTTCGATACCCGGGTCGGGCAAATAATTGTTAAGTATTGGATTTTTATGTCAAGAAATTCTCTATGGCTGCCCTATGAGCCAAATTCTCTATGAGTTAGTAGTTGGCGGTGTTTCACCTCCGTGCCTCGGAGAGCACGATAGGCGGTCAGTCCCGAATATTATCGCTATCATGTGACAATAGTCGTTTAAGCCCGCTACCCGCATTGGAGCAGCGTGGCGGCTCAGCTCTAATCCCTCTCTCCTATGAGAGAGCAGGCCTGTGCCCAGCAGTGGAACGTTAAAAGGTTGTATTGGAGGAACTTGTATCCTTGGAAAGTATAGGGAATCCTTTTCATCCCGGAAAAGAGTTCCTTACAATACCAGCGTTCTTTATAGGTACGTTTGCGTGCCGTCTAAGCTCTAAATCCCTTTCGCCTATAAGAGAGAGGCCTGTGCCCAGCAATGGGACGTTAGCAGGCTGTAGCAAAACTAGCTCGTGGTTACTGTGGCAAAACTAAAGTTAAGACTATGAAAATGGTATCGCACGATTAGCAATACTACTAATAAGCTATCATGATACGTATTAGTAACGGTATTAATTGAAACCTGTTTAACGTAAAAAAGAAATAGCCGCTTCACTGGATTGAAAATCTTTAGCCACAAATTGAACAAGGAAATATTGTTGTATTACAAGTATGTAATTCTCACAGTATTAATATTCATTTTTTTATTTACTGCCGAATGTATGTATGTACGTAGTTATGTTATTAATTTGTTTTGGATTATGTTAAAATACGTAGATTATTGTTTATGTGTTCCATCGTAGTGACATAGTTCTGTTAGTTTTTATTATTCATATAATAAAAACTTATTTTATTAAGATACGTAGTAGATATAGCGTGTCATTAAAAACAATCCACGTATTGAGATTGCAATATATACTTTATAATATCAGGATTAAATTATTGACCTTCGATCTGTAGAATTTAAATTAAATTTAGATTGAATAGGCTATTAATATCGGTCCATCGATGCCTACGTGCATCCCTAGTCCCTACCATCCATGCCCTACCACATCTCTGCGTGTTTAAATTTGACATATGCCAACATCAAAATGTACGCCGGCCAAATAATGACAAATATGTGTAGCGCGGCTCTGCGGGTGTGTTTGGCCGGCGAATTAAATGAAATTTAAACAATACTCAGAACCGAAAGTGGCCCCAACTCCGCCGGGACGGATCAAATATTGACCCCCGTTCAACACGTAAAATTTCCTCGCGAAAAACATTCGCAAACAATATAATTACGGAACGACCGAACGGGGACCGAACAGCGGGCGGTATAGTTCACAAATTAGTTTGGCAGCGAAAAATTTAATTGGACGGACGATCCCGATGGCCGTGCACGGTGATGTATTAACATTTATTGGTTTACAAATTAAAGATAACTCGCGGCGCAATTCGCACCGCGAGTTTTTTCACAGGGAGAAAGAAATATGCGCTGTATTAAATCGTGCGCTAATCGGTAGCGAAACATTTATTAATGAATGCTGCATGTTTTTGGGT
The DNA here is from genome assembly GCA_920104075.1 of Melanargia galathea. Taxonomy (NCBI): domain Eukaryota; kingdom Metazoa; phylum Arthropoda; class Insecta; order Lepidoptera; family Nymphalidae; genus Melanargia; species Melanargia galathea. The sequence continues at coordinate 1,490,046 of OV049879.1, forward strand.
TCCGTTTTGTACCATTCTTTAAACTTACCGTAGGCCAATGCTGCCTATAAAAACTTTAGATTCAAAAGTTGTCCATAAGTCCACGTTGATACAGATTCAATTGAAAATGACGAGGAATACCTTTGATTTTCCGCGATATAAACTATGTCAGTCTGCAAGCTATCTCTATGCCTTCAAGTTTGATTCAGTGGTTGAGATTATTGAGTTATACATACTTAGATTTTACATTTTATAATGTCGCTCCTGTTTCCTTCATTTACGTAGTCTGTTAAACTTTATCATAACATTGCCATGAAACCGCACCCTCAGAACTAGTGAAATAGTTTGCAAGATATTCTCGATTCCGAATACTGTTCATATTAGACCTTGTCATTGATGCTTTGTTGCAGTTAAACTTTGATTAGTAGACTGAAACAACAATTCTCTCACTGTTAATCAAATTCGCGTGCGTTGTTATGTAGGAGGCTTTTACGTCACAAGTTGCAGGTCGTAGGACCTACATCCAGTGCAAGATTCAAAATTCTCCACTTATATATTTCTTAATCCTACTAATATCATAAATGTGAAAGTGTGGATGTTTGGATGTCTGTTACTCAATCACGCAAAAACTACTGGATGGATTTGGCTGAAATTTGGAATGGAGATAGATTATACCCTGGATTAACACATAAACTACTTTTTATCTTGGAAAAATTCACAGTTCCCACGGGATTTTGAAAAAACCGAAATGTATAGCTATATCTATAGGTAGATTACTATACCAAACTTCCTTGAAAGTAGATATAAAGGTTGTAAAAGGGAGCGGGAACGGGAACCGGAATTCCGCAATTCCCTCGGGATCTGTGAAAAACCGAAATTAACGCGGGCGAAGCCGCGGGCAGAAGCTAGTGGCTGAGTAAATGTTTTTATTTTTTTTTATTTTTTACTTTTATTTATATAGGTGAGTAGTACAAACAGTGCTATACAGTAAAATATGATGGATTTTCGGTAAAAAGTTTCACTGGCCTAAAATTAAGTACCACTCGACAGTTGTTTAGACTCAACGCCTATGTAGCGATATCTGGTGTCAAAAAAATTAGTAAAAATCCTTATTGAAAGCACACTTGCGTAGACATAGCTATTCATCTACAGGCAGCGTTACAAAATTAAAATTTTAAACTAAATGGGAATGGACGACTTTAAAGGGAATGGAGGACTTTGTCTATTTTACTCCAACATTATAACGTTTCTATACCTACTCGAAATATATATATTTTTTTTTTTGCATGTACGGAATTCTCAGTTTGCGAAACGAATTCGTCGTCGAATGTTATTATTTAATTTTGTAATAAACGCGTCGAGACCTGCGTTTGCGACCGGCTTGATCGATACGAAATTATTCCCGATAAATTATGCAGCGTCGGGGTTCAAATTTATCGTACTTTATTTACAACGTTTATATGTTTCAATAACATAAACTGAAAGCGGCCGAAGATTAACGGCTTTCGCGTTTCGCGGCTTAATGCGATAAGGTCTATATTATAGTCTACATATACCTATTGTTAACCCCCGTATGTAGCATATATTATATATATAGTTAACAATACATATGCTATGTATATAAATAGATAGCATACGTATTGTTAACCCCCGACGCAAACACGACGGGGTGTTATAAGTTTGACGTGTCTGTGTGTGTGTGTCTGTCTGTTGCACCGTAGCGCTCAAACGGGTAAACCAATTTTTTCATTTGAAAGATGAATTAGTCGGGAATGTTTTTAGCTATGTTTGATGAAAATCGGTCCAAGATGGCCGCCGCCACAAAATGTCGGATTACATATTTTTTCACAACTCCCTCAATATGAGTATCAAATGAAAGGGCTTGACTAGTAGAATATTATACACTATGAATTTCAATTCCAAGATGGCCGTCACCACAAAATGGCGAATATCAGGGGTTTTTTAAATTTTAAAATAGTACCTACTTAGAATAAATAGGTAAAGAAAGGCAGTCGTCGACGCTGCGATAAGCCGTTTTTAACGGGCCTTAAAAGGCTCGATACGTCTATCGTCGCGTCAGTGCTCATGCGCTTGTGTGCGTGTCGGCAAATGTAATTACAGGGCACACATGGGTTGGTTTATAGCTTACGTTTCGAGCGGAAATTTGTTAGAAACTTCCATTCTAAGCGTAATAATTCGATGAGTACCTACTTGTTATAATTTTCAATTTTCAGTAGCCCTCCTGTATGCGATTGATATCGGTTCAAGAATTCGTGATTCCAGTCTTGTATTATCAAGTTATATTCATATAATATATATTATATATGTAGATAAATTAAGCGTTAAAATGGTCCATGGAAAGACGGCGAAAATAGAACGCGAGACTAGACATAATATTCCACTTTAACCCAGACGTCCTACAAAAAGCAGAGTAAGTAAGTAAGTATAATGTTTTTTTTATTCAACTACAAGTCAGCCCTTGGCTGCAATCTTACCTGACGGTAAGTGATGATGCACTCTAAGATGGAAGCGGGCTAACTTGGAAGAAGTATGCATATACCCCTGATCGGTTTCTACACGGCATCGTACCGGAACGCTAAATCGCTTGGCGGCACGGCTTTGCCGGTAGGGTGGTTACCAGCCACGGCTAAAGCCTCCCACCAGACCAGACCAGAGACAATTTAGAAATTAAAAAATCCGGGACCTCCCATTTGTAAGACCACAGCGCTCACCACTGCGCCAGGGACGTCCAATGATTATAAAATTATTTTGCTATAATCCGCTAACAGTGACAAATTTGTAGGCACAACACCACACAATCTTGTAGGCACAACACCACACAAATTCACCACAAAACAAACTCGACGATCGTTTTGCTCCGACACCGGAGCATCTTCAGGAGATGTCGACTTCACAACGGACGATTGCAAACTCCTGAAGATGCTCCGGTGTCGGAGCGAAACGATCGTCGAGTTTGTTTTGTGGTGAATTTGTGTGGTGTTGTGCCTACAAGATTGTGTGGTGTTGTGCCTACAAGATTGTGTGGTGTTGTGCCTACAAGATTGTGTGGTGTTGTGCCTACAAGATTGTGTGGTGTTGTGCCTACAAATTTGTCACTGTTAGCGGATTATAGCAAAATAATTTTATAATCATTGTATATCATGGAATTCCGCAAAGTGACGCCTGCTTCCATTCAGCCAGGGACGTCGTCAAATGTTCACGTTTAATTCGTTACATAAAAATTTGCACTTATTCTTTAAAAGAAAATCATTTGGCCAAATTAGTGAACACGTGCAACCGTAAACCCTGAACGATAAAGGTCCGCCGTCGGACGCACAGCGATCGACGCGGAGAGCACGCCATCTCAATAAATGCAGCTACAGCTTACGGTTACAAATCGCCAAATGACATCTCAATCTACAGGCGACAGTAAAGGGTTAAATTTATGCACGTCAAGTGTTCCAAAAACGGCTAGTTCTGCACCCCCGGCCCCGGCCCCGTCTGGTCGTGTATTTTTTACGTTTGCGCCAACGTAACTTTGCGTCGGGACGACTTTTGCATATTTCACCGTTTTGTTTCGCTGTGTCAAATAATTTATTTCAACCCGCAGTGTATTCGACTCTGGACGTGGTTCAGGACATAGCTGTGATTGTTACGTTGTGTGAGAATGAAGTTTGCGATATTTCGAATTCATTTTTGTATAGAATGCATGCGGAGCACATAATTTGTTTATGCAACGACGAGCTAACAGTTTAAGTATGCACAAAAATAATGGGCTGTACTTAAGAGCCCTCTCCATGGTAACGACAAATCGTTGATGAGTGGAGTCTAAAACAGTGATTTCTGCATTTAGAGAGCGAGACGTCTTCAGTAAAGAAGAGTACTAAAAATATATACATAAATTAAAAAAAAAAATTAATTAAATAAATAAATTTTGCTTGAGATATCATGATTTTTAGTGAAAAACGGCAAAGTAAAAAGATGCAAATCTAGGTTTGGAATTTCGCCTATTTTAGCAAATACACACATCAACACTGTCTAGGGATATTCTGATTTTCTCAATTTATTCAAAATTGGTTATAACTAACATACAATATGTATATATTTTTGTAAAGCCTATTTATCAGACTATCTTTTAGAATAAAACAGAATTAGTTTTTTTGTGTAAGTAATTTTTTATTGAAATAAAGACAAAAAGTGAAATGATGGTAAACTTAAGGATGAATGTCTTTTTAAGAAAAAATATAATTTTAGCAAAATTATCAGGTTTTTTGCAGTTACGTGAAAAATTATTTAAAATTAGTAGTCAGTAAACCACCCATGGACGTTAACCACGGTCCTACAACGGCTTTTCATGCTTTGAATCAAGTTATCAAAGTCTTGCTGTGGGATATTGTCCCAGGTCCTGCTAAGGTGCAAAAAAAGTTGCTTTGCAGTCGCAATGTTCGGAGGAAAACTCCTCAAAGCCCTTCTTTGGAGCATGTCCCATGCGTGCTCTATGGGGTTTAGGTCTGGTGATTCAGCGGGCCAGTCTAAGATCGACACATCGTGCTCTTGTAGCCAGCTGGTCACCACTCGCGCAGTGTGCGAACGGGCTTTGTCGTGCATGAGCGTGAAAACTTGGTCCATTTGCAGTCGATGGGGATAGATTATTGGTGCTAGCACCTGATTACGGTATTTTTCAGAAGTCATGGTGTTTCTGATCCAAACGAGATCTGTTCTTCCATCGATACGAATTCCCGCCCAAACCATAATTGTTTTGCCGTGGTATGGCTGGACTTCCTGACGGTGTCGCAGACGGTTGTCACGACCAGGAGCTCGCCATACACGTACTCTTCGTAAATCAGGATGAAATCCGAATCGGGACTCATCGGTAAACAGCACTACAGACCACTAGTTATCTTCCTAGAGCAAATGTTCGCGAGCCCACTGTAATCTTCGTCCACGATTTCCTCTGCGTAGTGCTGGAGTACGAAGCGGCCTGCGAGCATGAAGGTTAGCCTCGTGCAGTCTTCTCCTCACAGTTTCGTCACTGACAAGCAAATGGTGGTCTGACTGGAGCCTTTAAACCAACTGCATGGCTGTAGCATTTGGTTATCTTCTCGCGGTCATTTGCGAAAATCGGTCCTGTCTTCGGGCGGTTATGCGCTTCTCGCCTGGGTGCCGTTCAGCCACTTCACCAGTGGTGCAATAACGTGACCACAACCTTGATATCACGTTTTTTCTTGTTTCAATCGCCTCGGCAATACTTCGTTGAGGAGCCCCAGTTTGGAGCATACCTACTGCCCTTAACATTTCGTCTCTTGTTAAATGGCGCCTCTGCATGATGCATACAGTTGCATAAATTAGAAATTAACCAATAATTTTCATTGAAACTTTCATTTGATACAAAAATATACCAAAAACTGGGTTAGGTCAATTGAAACTTTCGAACTTCGCTACAATTATGCCGCACAAATCATTTGTTTTCAATTTATTTTTTCAAATTCAAATTTAGAATCATTTAATATGGTCTACAAAATAAGCTTTCATTAAAATAATTTAAAACCGATTAATATTTTTCGAGTTTCAGAACTTTATACAAAATATCCCTAGACATTGTTGATGTGCATATTTGGCAATTTTTTACATGAACTAAAGACATTTGTAATTATTATGAAGTAACCTATGATAAGACTTCGGTCGTTTTTCAATTTTCTAGTTTCTTATATAGTTTATTTACGCACGAAGTTGCCCCAAAATTTGCCCAAAAGTAGTGATTTTTCGAGCGTCATAACTTTCAAAATGAATATAATTTTACTAATATTTTTATTTTATGGCATAGATAATGGAGATATAAATTGATATCTGGCTTAACTTTAGACCTATTGCGACAAATATTAGAATAATAGGCGTAATACGTTTGTATGGAGAAGCGCGTGAGGAGAGCGGCCTTAAATGAAGTAAGTACCTACTCCAACTAGACATTTTAGTCAACAGGTAACCTTTAAATATATCAATTTTTAAATTTATTTATAGGTTAAGTATTTAGTAATTAGAATTTAAAAAGTTGAGTAATACTAAATTAGGATAAGCGACATACTTACTGTAAGAAATAAAATTAAGCTCTATTTATTTTATTAAGGTATATAATGCACAAGTTTAATTTGTACATAGGACTTAAGAATATAATTTGGTGGTTCAGCGATATAAATAGAATTCTCGATCGATCAATGGTGTAACATGCATACATGAATACAAAAATTCCAATAGAATCGCTTACGACAGAAATCTCCTACAAGCAAAAACGTCACTAACGTAATAACGAATTTGAAATCCAATACAAGCCGATTCGATGTCGTTTTCCTTTAGCAGAGATTGAAAAAAAGAGTGGCAAAAAAGGACTAATCTCGCACTGTTACTGCGCCCATAGACAATGGTAAAAGCCACCCAATACCGGGGCGCAGAGGCGACTATAGTAACTCGTTGTTTAACTAAAACTGCGATTGTCAAACAATATTGTTTGTGACGTAACACGGACTGAAGATTGCAGCTCAATATTGTATACTCGTAGTCGAATAGTAGGTATGTTCCATGAATGCAACATAACGTACACTGACTGGTATAAGTGAGCTCTATGACTTTCAAAGAGGTACGGTCTTTAGGGAATTTATTATTTCTGAATTCTATTCTGTATCTCAGGGCTAAAGGTCATAGCACACTTAAACGACTCTGCTCCTACCCAGCAAAAAGAATAAAATTCAAATATGGGCTTTAAATATTGCTCTTTAGATATATTTTACATTGGCATCATAAATTAGCAGACAGCTCGCTGTCAGCGAGCTTACCGCCGTCAGACTGCTCGGTAGTTGACGTCTCGCTGGCCGCACGTTGTAGACGAGCGGTCGGCGTGGTGCCCGCGCGCTCTCTGCTAGCTTGCTGCTAGCAGTCGCCGCGCCCGCTGTCGCCCGCGCCGCTCAGTGTCGGTCAGTATCTACCAAGTCGGCGGGACAGCTGGCCGTCTGCTAGCTGTCGCCGCGTCGACTGCTAGGTACCTGCTAGCTGTCGCCGCGTGGACTGCGAGCAGTCGTCTTAGTTTAGGGCGGTGTTGGGTAGGAGCGGTGTTGGAGCAGAGTCGTTTAAGTGTGCTATGACCTTAAGTAGTTTAGTTGTAACTGCGCACATAGCACTCAGGGTCCTATTTTTCTAATTGATAACTGCGGTGACCAATCGTAATGACGCCATTATAGTGCAGAAGTGTGTTTACAAACATAGGTGTACACTCTATTCCCTCACTATCACAGTCCGATGGTACGACAACCTGACACAATCAGAGAGAGGTCATCATTTTCGCATCCTTCTTGGACTGAATCGTTACTATTACCAGCACTAAGGCTGCGCACGCACCGCGGTTAAACGCGAGCGTTTAACCGCAAGTCTGAAACCGTGAAAAAATGTAACACATTGTATTCTATACAAGCGCACGCATTAGCGACTTTTTTCAGTGACTGATTTTAAAAACGTAACTTGCTACATTTGGATCGCGGTTTGTAAACGCGCGATTTTTTTGTGTTCCATAGTAATAGTATGGGGGCGCACGCACTGCGATTAATCGCATTCGGTTTTTATTCAGTCTCGACTAGGCGAGCGCAGACCACAACACATGCTGTTCGCTAGAAATCCATGGTGGTACTAAAATATAATTAAGCAAAACGCCAACCGCAGTGCGTGTTTGTACGCGGTTTGGCGTTTTCAGATTTTCCTAAACCGCTCGCGTTTAATCGCGGTGCGTGCTCAGCCTAAAATCACTCCTCCTCCTTCGCTGTGTATTATTTGCGATATTCAAAGTGCAGCGAGCTCTCGAAATTCTAAAGAGCAGTTCAGACTACTTTATAACGTAGGTATACTATTTCATAAATAGTATAATATTGCAAAACAGTATGTTGCTATTGTAGTGCTATATAATATTTGCTATATGCTATATATTATTGTTTTGTCTAAAACGCGCTCTATGTTTTGGAAACAACATAATTTGGATTCAAAGCATAAGAATTAGGTTTAGCACGGAAATTACTTATACTTCCGAACACAAAATTTAGACAATTCTTGCATAATACTAATACCCAGAATTGTGTATGTTCCGATTATAGATTCTCAGCAATTCTAAATCCTTTCGAATAGAAATTGCGCTCGTGCATAAATCACGTTAACTCGATCGGTGGAGTGGCGCTGTCATATTCGATTGCAAGAATTGACCCTAACAGACTAACAGAAAAAGTTAATAAAAACCTGGCAATGTGAAAATGCAGTTCCAAATTGATAGACAAATGTCATAGTGGCTGCACGGGGGTTATCGAGCCAGTGAGCCAGGAGATTGAGATATGTAGTGGTAATAGTTTAGAGTAAATGACAGACTGGGCAGGCGGTGGGGAGGTCGGGGCACAATCGGGCCTTCGGAACGAATAGAGATCAATTAAAAGAATTCAGGATGGGACCGGGCGTGGAATTAAAAGCTAAACTTCGTTACTGTCGTGCTATCGTCAGAACTGAAAGAAACTTGTTACGTCTATGTCGCTATGATTCCAATTTCAAAGCGGATCCGACGCCTTGATTGGTTCCCGGTGTATACAGCGATTGATCGCGGGATACGTGATACTTGCCTATTATGCCCGACCTCCTCTATTTGCACGCAAAATTCGATGAATCATTTTTTTGGACCATCGCCCCGTCTCGTCACCGTCTACGAGGCTCCGAAGATCCAATTTCGCAATGTTCTCCATTGCCGGATTATCCGTAGGCACCTATTGAACGCTCAAAAGTCGAGAAGAGCTTTGGTCCTTGAATTCCGCAAATAGTTAAATTGTGGTAAAACTGACAGCTCTAGAACAACAACAAAATGTTGTCATGAAATTATTAGTCCACATTTATTATAATAGTTGAGAACTGAGATTTTTATAATAATTGTAGTATTTTTTATAATAATTGAGAGACCGATTTAACCAATATCTGACGATGCCTGATGGCTTCAATGGGTATGGAAATTTTTCACATGAAACTGACAACACTTACCAGTCTTTGCCGTCATACTAATATTTATAGATCGACCAGAATCTCATGAAAAATAGGGAAATGAAATTCCAAGGTTAGCAACACTACGGCTGCCCTAGCGATAAACAAAGTAACTGAAATTTTTTGTGAAATTGACTTTTTGCATTAACAAAAATTTTATGTCAAGTAGTTTTTTACCACAGTTTAATATTTCAAATAACTTGAACTATTTACTGAACCGTTTAAATTGCCCAAACAAAGTAACTGCACTCACTAACCCGGAATATAAATGCAAAAACCAAGTAAACAACAAGCACAACACAAAAACAAAGTAATTGGATGTTAAACAAAGTAATTGGATGTTGATTACTTTGTTTTTGTATTTAAAATGCAGTTGCTTGATTTTTCGTTTCGTGAAACGATCCCAGGTAAGGTGTTCTGAATGTAATTACTTTGTTTATCACTAGGGCCGCCGAGTTAACCTAGTGTTGCTTACTACAAAATTTAATTTCCCTATTTTTTTTGAGATTCTGGTCGATCTATTTAGAGGTGTAATTGGTTCCTTTCTCTCACATTCTTGACCACAAAACGAAAGTACTTTTATAACTATTTTTCTAGCACTACTTTTTATCACATTAGAGATGATTACTGCTATGTATTTCACAAAATTTTCGTAACAGTTCGCAACGATGTAAACAATGAACTTTCAAAGTGACTATTCAATATGACAGATTTAATTCCTCAAAATGCCACCGCCAACTTATAAAAGTTGCACCAATGATTGACATCTGGAACGTTTTCTGCTCCTTCAATCATTCGTCACTCATGATTGAAGGCACTTACTGACGCAGAACCTAACGTCCAATGGATTCCTTGCAATTTATTAAAAATGAAGGTACCTTATAAATTATATAAAACGTGCTAGTGTAGAAATAAATTAACTCTTTTTTCTGTGGTTACACAACTCCATTGAGAACCACCTGCGATTCTATTTTGATAAAAACAATCAAACAATGTGTTCAATAATAAAATATCAACCAAGTGCGAGTCGGGCTCTATTAGGGCAACAAACATATTATTTTATCAACTAATAAATGTTCATTTGTTTTTGTCACAACTTACAAACTACAGAATTCTCATTAAGTATTTATTGTTTAAATACAATTTTATCTGGTTCATAATATACAAGGTATAAGGGAACTGCTATCAAAAACTTAGCACTATTAATATACTACCACTACCAATAATCATTTGTTTCGCGGCTACAACTTTAAATACTTAGCCGTCAGCTGATTGCATTACATTGCGAACTTTAAAAAAATACAGGAATTATTTTAATTTTTTTTTTGGCGTCCTGTTACATCTGTTAGGTACCTACATAAATTCTAAATTCCGAACAAGTTTAATTTTTAAGATAGATCCCATAATTTGTAACGGGATCTATCTTTATGGTTATTGTCTAAAATCGAATATCCAAATTTCAGGTCTGTAACTCATTCCGTCTACAAGTTAGAGATTTGTGACATACGGACGGACAGACAGACAGGCAGAAAGGTAGCAGAGTTACGAATTACATTAAGAGAGCTCCGTTTTGTTCTCTAGATACGGAACGCTAAAACACACCTATACTTCAAGCTGCAGTTCACAATGCTTAATTCGCAATAAAAAGAATAGTAAAAACTTCCTCAGGTCGATTAGCTTTTAAAGATGGTGATGTGCCCTTAGAGCAGACATTAGCACCGACTAAACAATTATATTTTATTGACGAGATGTTTATTATGTGTCGGCCATTTATATTTTTTTACTGAGCCGAAGCAATTTAACGTTGCAACATATGCGCTACCATTTTCGGTAAGTGTAGAAAACCAGTTAGTTGGACGTGTGGAATGAACTGTATCAATATATTGGAGCACATTGTATTTAATTGATTAACAGATATTTAATACAGTATTGCAAGGCCACAATTTCTTTCCGATAAATTACAAGTTGGCATTTAGACCCTGACTAAATGAAACTATACTCGGACTTTTAATTCGGTGCCAAGAAGGTTAAAGTATAAACACTGGAGAATGAAAATTTGGCCTTAAACAGGTCTGGATATTTTTTATGTCGTTCTCACCTACTTAAATAGAGTGTAGAGGCATAGAAAGACCTAGAGACAAAAATATCGAGGTGAGTGACTGTCTTCAGTACAATGTTTTAGGCGCAGTCTCCTATGTCTACCTAGAATATATTATATTATAACCTTCTTGTTCGATGCAGTAAACTGACGTTTCAAGATGTCATTCCGTAAAATAATGTTGTCAACCTAATCTCAATACTGATGTGATAGGTTCATTTAATTTCTTTTCATTTATAATTTTAATCATAAAATCGTTTGACTATACATAATAAGATCTTAAAATAATTGTATTTAGTAGAAACAATCTACCTCTAACAGGCATGTAATATTTTAACGTTTTACAGACCAAAATTTCATAAAGTTAGTTTCATAAAATTTTAAAGTTGCATAATTAGGGAGTCATTAAAGGTATCTATCTAACATTATCTTCTATATCCTTTTAAAAATAAATCTTGTACTGTAGTGAATAAAGATAAAATAATAAAAATATGAATGGAAACGTTGAAACCATGAAACGTCAGTTTACTACATCGAATTAAAAGTTCGACTATAGCTATTGTAAATATTGAAGTAACTTTTACCAATTGTATGTTTTGTACATATATACACAACAAATTCTGTAAACTCAACTCTCGACCCGTGGAGACAGGTTGTTGTTAGCTGTTTGTTTGAAAACAAAAATACAAAAAAAAAATTGCGCGCCACTATTTAATGTTTGAGTTCGATACGTGCTTTTGTGAATGTACGTGCTTTTTATTGCCTAAAAGTTGATCATCACGACGAGTTGTTGTCCGACTAATTCCTCCAATGAGCACGGGTTTAGGGCCCGTTCAGATAGACCGGCTCGAAGAGCATCGGAGAGCGTTTTTATTTTTTCACACAGACATTTTGGTGACGGACGAAAGAACACGTGCACAGAGCACCAGATCGGCTCATAAAATCGGCTGCTCTTAAACATCCTCTTGTCTCAAAGATTTGAAATGTAACAAATATAAATTAAAAATTAAAAAAAACCCCAACATTCGCCATTTTGTGTCATATTGAGGGAGTTGTGAAAAATATGTAATCTGCTATTTTGTGGCAGCGGCCATCTTGGACCAATTTTCATCAAACATAGCTAAGAACACTCCGGACTAATTCACCTTTCAAACAAAAAAAACTGCATCCAAACCGGTTCACCCGTTTGAGCGCTACGGGGGAACAGACAGACACACACACAGACACGTCAAACTTATAACACCCCGACGTTTTTACGTCGGGGGTTAAAAATAAACCTTATTTTAATGTAGTAAAACTCTATTTTAAGTACGATCAAAAGTTGCTCTGCTCTCCGAGCCGGTCTATGTGAATGGATCCTTTTGCGTTCCGTTCATTCGAGCGAACATTACATTGAAAAAGTTCAGTAGTATTTACGCGGGTAGTGGCACAATGTTTGTTTCTATACTTTACAACATACGGCAAACAGCTACAACAGCCCAAGCCCAATCAACGACATATATCCCTCTTGCGCCTTTTGCAACGCTCTGTCGATAACAAAACCCGTGTCGTATCGCGAGCCTATCGCCCCACGTCAGCTGCTCGCGTTTTGCCCGACTACAGCAAGGCCAAAAGGAAGGGTTATGATGTTAGCAGTCTGCATATGTAGGTATGTATGTTTGCGTTTGCATGTATGTATGTATGTATGTATGTTTGTAGCCGATTTTGATGAATGAGGTGTCTATTGATTCGTTGTTATGGTCCGAGTGATATTGGCTACATTTTATTTACGAATCTCGAAAATCGAAAAGTGACCTTCGCGCGGCTTTGTAGATTATTAAATTAGTTTTGGATAGACATAAAAGATAGCGACACTAGCTGCTTGCCTCACGCTTTCTGCACACTAAATTATTATCTTATATTACATTAAATTAATAAGCGTAGTCGTGTTTAATTTGCAAACTTTATCTTGTTAAAAATAATGTCTCCGTATTCAAGTTCGTTTTAACTACATTTAACACTTGATTAATCAAAATGCGATATAAACTTCATACATAATATCCTATACAAAATATAATTCCCGACATTAAATATTTGATAGACCACAGTATCGTACGAAATCTTATCTCAAAGGTCGAGTCAAACTGTGAAAATAATTCTTTACATAGAGCATAACCTGTGAATAAGAATGTATCCCCAAACGGAGCCCAAAAGAGGCTGCATCGTAAAGTACATAAGCTTATGTCCCCGCTATTCGTTAAATAGATATAAATAGCTAAGGTTCTATAAACAAACCACCACTACCACCACTACAGCCTTTTTACGTCCCACTGTTGGGCAAAAGCCTCCTCTCTCATAGGAGAGATTTAGAGCTTAGACCCGCCATGCTGCTCTAATACGGGTTGGCGGACTTTAACGACTATTGTCACATGATAGTGATAATAACCGGGACCGGCTGCTTAACGTGCTCTCCGAGGCACGGGGTGAAACACCGCCAACTACCAACTCTGGGCTGGCACTGAGAATTTCTTGACAGAAAAACCCAATATACCTAACAATAATTTGCCCGACCCGGGAATCGAACCCGGGACCCCGTGATCTACAGTCGAATATGCTAACCACTTGACCAACGAGGCAATTAAATAAACAAACCACTGTGTGAAAATTATTCAGAGAAGTCCACTGTTCGTGAAACTTGATTCAAATTTAATCCAAAGTACAAATTATTTGCTAGGTAAATTCTTTTGAAAGTAGCGATTCTTTTTTGGATCTAGACCTAGCCTCGAGTTCACACTAAGTTCATTAATAATTTAATTAATTGAAATAACAGTTTGAACTGTCAGAAAGCAAACTCTATACAGGGTTAAATAAAAAATACCAGAAAGCTCTCGGCACGTAATTGTTATCATTAAAACTAACAACTTTTGTTCTACGACTTTTTTTTTAACTCGATATTTTGTGAAATATTTAATATTCAATAGTTTACATAGATTATCTCCTTGTAGCTACTCTGTAACATCGGCAACGCCGCACGAACGCACGTCACGTATCTTGGTCTCGAGTCTCGACTCTGTGCGCACAGAGTAATGTCACTTTAGAGAAATAACATATTTTTTTAATTTTTTTGTATGAAAAAAATTAATGCGGAATTTTGAAAAGTCGTAGAACAAAAGTTCTTAGTTTTAATGATAACAATTACGTGTCGAGAGCTTTCTGGTATTTTTTATTTAACCCTGTATATTTCAAAACAGGACAAACAGAAACAGGAAGTTCCCAAGATTCATTGAAAGCGTAAATAATTAAAAATCAAACAAAAACGTAATTAAAAACACGCCTTTGAAAACGGTAAACAATTATTTTTCAACGCCGCTCTGTTGCAATCTTAAAATAGCGATACAGTTTTAGCGACCGTTTATATAGAGCAAACAAATAGTTGGGGAACCCAAGAGGGGATTTTTGGACTTACTCGAGTGCGTCAGATAAGAAGGGAGGCATCTTGCATCCTGCTGAGTACCCTTTACCATGTATAAGCCCTTTATTTATAGCCGCGCGTAAAATAAAAAAAAATTATGGACAGAAATACACAGAAACGTCAGATTAAGATATAGGTGGGTTAATTACGAGTTAAAAAAGTATATTTAGAAAATCAGACTATTTGAAAGTAACGTACAAGAGTGGGAGCGTTACAAAGCTGCAAAAAAAAAGTTACCTTGACCTTCTCGAATCTCGAGGGTGGTTGAATTTTTTTGTTCTATTTTGAAGGAAATGATGCGAAAATAACAAAAAATATAATTAGCCGATTTCCACAAGCTGAAGTTATAAAAATCGTCTATTGAAGATGAGAGCGTGCAGCTAGAAGCTTTCCCCACCACTGAAATGGAAAACCTTACTTATATAACCTTTCTTCTTCCTATCAACTAATCTACAAAATGTAATAAGTCCCGACGACGCTCGAGTAAATCCACATTTAGCATCCTTGGCTCCCCTACCTTAATTACGTCGCAATCTCGGTGCGTATTACATACAATTAAATATCACTTGCTTGAACGGGGAAGAAAAACATTGTAATGAAACCTGCATATCTGAGAGTTCTCTATTATGATCTCAAAGGCGTGTGAAGTCTACCAATCCGCACTTGGCAATATCTATATCGGCGGCAGCCTATATCTTTCTCATTTTGAGACCCGTGCCCTGCAGGGGGTCGGTAATGGATTATCACTATCATGTGGCACTAGTCGTTAAAGCCCGCTAACCCGCATTGGAGCAGCGTGGCGTGTTCTAAGCTCTAAATCCCTCTCTCCTATGAAAGAAGAGGCCTGTGCCCAGTTGTGGGACGTTAAAAGGCTGTAATGGTAGTGATGGTTTATTGGACACTGTAGACTTTAATTAAATTAAATAAAACAAATCAAATTGACCGACCGGAGGGTGAACGAAATTTATAAAGTAATCTCAATTTATAGAACCTCGGTCTCCCATGCGCAGCCGGGGTGAGTCGGCTAGTTTAATATAAAACATGGCCGAACGACTTATGTATACAACACGGGGTAAAAAGCCTACAGCGAAAAGACAAACAGTGACCGCAAACAGGCGTAGCCCCGAGACCATTAAAATTTATCACCGGCTTCACAAATAGTGGCGAAACAGTGGTATTAACTTAAAGCAACTATAACATACCTATACAAAGCAGGTAGGTGAGTAGCTACATAGTTATTAAAAAAACTCGAAAAAATAACTAGCGGCCCGCACCGGTGGCGAGGTGTGTCTTTGGTGTACCACGTCGCTGGTGTAGGTACCACTTCGCCGGTGTACTATGTCACTGGTGTACCACGTCGCCGATGTACCACGTCATCGGTGTACCACAGAGTGTCATGTGTGTTGATTTTGGTCAAAGAATTGTATATCCCCATTCCCCACTAGTAAATATTATAAAGTGTAAAGTTGTAAACACCATTCCAGAAGGAGGAATCCTTTACTATTTTTAATGTGCTGAGTGATACTTTCCAATTAGTAAAATACAGGGAAACATTTCAATTAAAACTAAGTGAAACAATTATTTAAATATCTGCGTTCATCGCCCGCACAAACTCAATTGATACTGAACACCAGATTAGTTTAATTGAGAGCTCCTCTCAATACTAATTAATCAACTAATCTCATGCCCAAAATGCCAATATTTATTCGATTAGGGTGCGAATGCAATCGTGTACCTTCAATCTAGTATAGCGACCTATAGACAGACTTTAAATTCGATGCAGTAAACTGACATTTCATGGGTTGCTACTTATTGACAAACAAGTATAAATTAAATTTTTTAAAAAACCCCTGACATTCCCATGCCCATCTTGAATTTGCATAGTGCTACTTTACTAGTCAAGCCCTTTCATTTGATACCCATATTAAGGGACTTGTGAAAAAATATGTAATCCGCCATTTTGTATCGGTGGCCATCTTCAGTTTACTGCATCGAATTAAAAGTCGGAGTATAGACAATGGAGCATCCAGTAGTGACTAGTCGATTGAGTCTCGGATTATTTATTTTTAAAATCCGGTAAAATAATATCTGATTTGCAAAAATGGAATAAAATTTTCTACTACAGTTGGAGCGAGGAAGCTGTAAAATGACTTTAAAGTTTCCTGCTAGATTGAGGCCGCGAGAGTAAACAATAAGAGAGGAAATAATGGTGATATTTTGGAAAAAGAAAAAAGACACTTGGATCACAATGGTTCTAGTATGTAGGAATCAGAGTCCTATCTATTAGTGTAAGCCGAATGGAGAACCCTATAGAAGTTTATGCGATAATAGCGCACAGACAGACAGACGCAATGGGATGAACTCCGTTTTATAATAAGTAGTGAAGTAGGTAAGTGCATTGTTATTTAACAACACTGGATTATTAAATAAAACACTGGGTGGCACTCAGGGAGGCCCAATCGAGGTGGCTAACTTACACAAACTAATACATAATTTAGAGAAACCCGCCATATCTAATGGTTTATTCAAACTCACATTTCCCAGTCTTGGCTAGCAATATTGACTATACATAATGCATAATATAAAGAAGGTAGTCGCACATTAAAATAATATCTACTCATTGTATCTAATACAAAATGGGAATGTAAAGCAAGCAGTAATCGAATGTATCACACTAATATTATAAAGGCCAATGTTTGTGTGTGTGTGTGTATGTTTGTTACTCTTTAACGCCGTAACTACTGAACCGATTATGCTGAAATTTTGAATGGAGATAGATTGTACTCTGACTTAACACATAAGCTACTTTTCATCCTGGAAACATCCACATTTCCTACGGGATTTTCAAAAACTGAAATCTATAGTTACAGCTATAGGTAGATCAGCAAACTTCCTTAAAAATAGTTATAAAGGTTGGAAAAGGAAGCGGAAACGGTAACCCAAAATAAACGATTTCCTCGGGATTTCTGAAAAACCGAATTTCACGCGGGCGAAGCCGCGGGGTGAAGCTAGTAGTGAAATAATTTCTGAAACCCTAACTCCTATAATGAGGTAATTTTACTCACTCTCTGATGAAGAGAACGTTACTCTAACTCTCTCGATCTTCACATCGTATTTCTCATTTATGATGGTCGTGACCGCTTTGCATTATTCACATAATGGTAAGAGTTCTCTTCTTTATTAAGTTCTTTCCTCTTCTTCTTTATCTTTTTATCTTCTTCTTCTTTATTAAGTTCTTTATTAAGTTTCAGTATCAAGAGAAGTTTATATCAAGCACGCCCTATATAAATGAAGTTTGATTCTTACTCGAATCAAACTCTATGAAAAACTGTGAAGTTTCAAATTTGCACGAGCTCAAAGATTCATATGCAAATCGTCTAACTGTTAAACTAGGTACATATAGAAATAGTTAGTTATTCTGATAAGATAAAAGTTTATTTTAATACAAACCTGTAATATATTCTATGTTATTCTGCATCTTGCATATTTGAGGCAGCCAGAGTTACGGCGTAAATCCACAGAATTAACGCATATAATACTAAACGATGAGCAACGATCAAAGAGAGTTTAGTGTACCGGAGCAAAACCGCAAATTGAATCACGCATCGGATCGCAAATACGTCATAGATATGAGTGACCATCAATATGCCCCGATTAGGGAGTAGGCAGGGGAGGGAGGTATTATCTTGAGAGGGTAGAGGAGCGTTAGTCGCGTCCGCGTGCATTTTGCATGAGCCGGCGCCGACGTGCGAGCGAGACGCGACGCCGGTGCGAGGGAGACGGAATATCAGATCTACATTTAAAGCGCATTGTAAGTTGTAAGCAAACGCATTATTAATGGATCCGTTTTAGTTGTTAGGAGCACCGGCGCGCCGGCTGGCAAGAGGGTTATTCATGCCTCATGCATACACCATCCATATTTGATACCTTTTAATTCCAGCGTCTTTCGTCTAAGCCACGAGGTTCGGTGACGTTTCATTTAGCCGTGCACGTGTATGCCGGGGCTATGAATACGTTAACGTGTATACGCGTGTCACATTGCTCACGGTCGTGGGGTTTATGACTTGTGTTTTCGTGGTTTTTAACCCCCGACGCAAAAACGACGGGGTGTTATAAGTTTGACGTGTCTGTGTGTGTGTGTGTGTGTGTGTGTGTGTGTGTGTGTGTGTGTGTGTGTGTGTGTGTGTGTCTGTCTGTTCCCCTGTGGCGCTCAAACGGGTGGACCGATTTGAATGCGGTTTTTTTTGTTTGAAAAGTGGTTTAGTCGAGAGTGTTGTTAGTTATGTTTGAAGAAAGTCGGTCCAAGATGGCCGCCGCTACAAAATGGCGGATTACACATTTTTTTACAACTACCTTAATATGGGTATCAAATGAAAGGGCTTGACTAGTAGAATAGCACTATTGCAAATCCAAGATGGCCGCTGCCACAAAATGGCGTATGTCGGGGGTTTTTTAAATTTCTAATTTATACTTGTTTAGTTGTTTGGAACATGTTTGGAACACATTATTTCAGTTATACTTGTCTGCTAGATGACGTATCCTTGAATTCTGACTGTGATATCCTTTGATACCTTTTGATTCCTTGTGATTCTATACTTTAATTTAGATCTACACGTGTAAGTATGCCAGAGGTATGAATACGTTGATGTGAAAATGAGTATCGCATTGACTTATATTAGGGGGTTTATGACTTGTGATTGGGACGCATTATTTCAGTTATTCTTGTCTACGGCTGTTAGATGACGTTGTTTTTGTATTCTGACTGTGATATTCTTTAATACCTTTTGTTTTTTTTTGTAATTCAAGCGTCTTTCGTCTATGCCTCATTTAGATCTACACGTGTGTATAACAGAGCTATGAATACGTTGATGTGCAAGTGAGCATCGTATTGGCTTACTATCATAGAATTATGACATGTGTTTTCGTGGTTTTTTTAGATAAATTATTTCAGATATCTTGTTTTGATATTATCATTCTTGACTTTGAGTGCAATTCTCTAGGTAAATCAATTCGACAGTGATTATTTACTTACAAGCGGACACCCGCGACTTCGTTCGCGTGGATATTGGTTTTTAAAAATCCCGTGGGAATCATTCTGTTTTTCTAAGCTCCTTTGAGCTCATACCTTGCTAAAAACTGTTAAAAGTTCAGTGGCGGATGTTTATGTAGATCAAAATGTAAACATCCGCCAGTAAAAATCTCATCAAAATCGATCCAGCCTTTCTGAGATTAGCTGGTAATCTTTAAAGCACCTTTAAAGTATCTCCTTTCTAACAAATTATTGTTGTTAAATTGTTTACATATATAATGAATCTTAGATCGACGGCTAAATAAATGTATTTATTTGTTTTGCAATAATTTTTAGAAGTTATAAACAGTCTCCAGTAAATTTGCATTTTTCAAGATAACACATTATTGAAGCAAAGAGGCGATAATAACTCGTTAATTCACGGTAGATATAGATAACAATGAAGTATAAATCCTGAGTTTCTTTCTGTGTAGCTGTGGCTGATTCCAGCAACTTAGTTGGCGTAATTAACTTGGTCAAATTAGATCACTCAAACCCAGCTTGCGTGCGAGGCGAACAAATTGCAACTTGAATGTGAAGG
Organism: Melanargia galathea; assembly: GCA_920104075.1. NCBI lineage: Eukaryota > Metazoa > Arthropoda > Insecta > Lepidoptera > Nymphalidae > Melanargia > Melanargia galathea. The sequence goes on from OV049879.1 coordinate 1,510,231, forward strand.
TCATCAAATTATACTTCCTGTCCTCCGCAATCATACGATTATGAATATTCAAATCAAGAGCTAGCATGGCCTACATATCACCGCGAATCTAATATTCTAAAATGCACTGCAAAATTGCTATACCTATTTATAGTAATCGTCGTCGTCATCGTCATCAACCGATAAACGTCCACTGCTGGACACAGGTCTCTTGTAGGGATTTCCACACGCCGCGGTCAGCTGATCTTTAATTGATTAATGATTTCTTTATTGCCGCGAACGTGATACAGATATCCGGGGGTTGAAACGAAAACACGTTGAAATAAGCCCCGCGACTCAAGTCGGCAACGCCTACACAAAGCATCACACTCCACAATTTTCTCAAAAAAAAAAAAAAAAACCGCGCGCGCAAACTGCACCGGGAGTGCAATTCAAATGGCTCGACCCGCACCTACGTACATAAGTTATTAAAAAAAGTGTGCCTTTGCCGTAGGCTTTAATAAAAATAGTCGTCTCGCACAACCCTTTGTCAGAACATCACAGGAGCTTGTGCCAACCTCTATTAATGTGAGGGCTGCCTCCAAGACGCACAGGGCCGCATTCGTGTGATACTTTGATTAGCACTCGGCTTAGATTAACCTTTTTATCTATAAAGAATTCAGAATGGTGCAACTGAGTAATCGAAACAGTGAGTGACTGTGACCATTGATCGTTAATGTCTGCGTCTTATAAATTTTCATTTTTTTTTTCGATCTATGAAATATATGGAATATATATATGGAATATATTTGTTAGGTAGCAGAAAAACAATTTTGGGTAAACGGAGCTTGAGGCTAGTTGCTTTATCTTCAATAGTTTCTATAATTTTACTTTGAGTTTTTACAGCTTTATAATATTGTTATACATTAAAAAGTTCATGTATAACAAGTGTGTAAGTATATAAATATTTTATTTATTTATTTCAATTAAAATGTACCATCATCGCCACTAAGCTGCGTAAGTGAAGGCTATACGTAAATATTTACCTAAGTATATATTTACGTAGCCTTCACTCACTTGCATCACTTTAATCCTGAAACGCAAAAATAATGTTAATTGTTAAGACCCACCCAAGGCAAGCCGTTAACAATGCAGCGGAAAATTTAATTAAAGTAAAAAACATTCTTAAATTTTAAAATTCTGAAATCGAAATTTATTACAGTTGCCCATACTTTTTCATATTTGTCGAATTGGGTTAGGAGTAAATAAATTGAAACTTTGCCAGCAGCCGTGCCGTAGTTTGTGTAAACAGAGATCCGCATTCCAAAGCTTAATTACGACATTTTATTAATTGTAACTCAACGTAAGCCTTCTAGCAAAAGTTTACACTAAGGAAAATGAGTCATTCTTCCGCATTTAAATTTTCCGGACTGTCGTCGACCTTTAGCAACTTTTTGTGAGAGTGATGTTTTCATCTACACATAGTATAAACAAAGTCGTTCCCGCTGTTTGTTAACTTATATCTCTTAAACTACGCAGCGGATTTTAATGTAGTTTTCAGCAATAGATAGAGTGATTCAAGAGGAAGGTTTTAAGTAAGTAGGAATAAGAAATTCAAAGATTTGTAATGTCGTAACAATTTTTTTTTTATACGCTTACATTCCAAACGCCAGTTAAACAAGGAATAAAGACAGATCAAATTAATGTACCTCCTACGGAATTGTATATATTTAGTAGCGGGTAATTACTACCCGTGCGAAGCTCGGGACGGGTCGCTAGTTGTAACTAGCGACCCGTCCCGAGCTTCGCATACTATTTTATTTGCTATATATATATTTTTATTTTATTTCATTAGTAGCGAATATACTATTATATTCGCTACTAATGTTAGTAACTGAAACATATTGTACTACAGTACAATATGTTTCAGTTACTAACATTAGTAAAGTTAGGACATTTTTTTTGTTTTGCTTTGAAGTTACGGAACGTAACGTAACTTTGATTGGCTCTGATTTCATTATTATTCCGAAATGCCTAACTTTATTTGTTTAAGCCAGAGAATGCGTCTACCTATACTTAAACATATTAAATTAAATATTTTTTTTTATAACAATAAAATGTAAACAAGTATAAATTAAAAAAATTTAAAACCCCCGACATTCGGCATTTTGTGATGGTGGCCATCTTGGATTTGCATAGTGCTATTCTACTAGTCAAGCCCTTTCATTTGATACCCATATTAAGGGAGTTATGAAAAAAATTGCAATCCGCTATTTCGTAGCGGCGGCCATCTTGGATCGTTTTTCATCAAACATAGCTAACAACACTTTCCACTGATTCACCTTTCAAACAAAAAAACCGCATTCAAATCGGTCCACCCGTTTGAGCGCTACAGGGGAACAGACAGACACACACACACACACACACACACACACACAGACATGTCAAACTAATAACACCCCGTCGTTTTTGCGTCGGGGGTTAAAAAATAAATAATCATCACAGCCAATGTCGGCCCTGTGGCAGGCGGCGCGTCGTTCGTTCCGTGTGAATGAATGGGACAAACACACGGGATCCTTTTTCGTGAGAGGGCATCACATCGCGACATTCGCTCACATAATATTCCTCAGACCGAATGAATAGAGACGCTTTAACCCCGACGAGTTTAAAAGATATTCACGAGATGGGCAATAGAGATACGTGGCGGACCAACAGCGAAACGTTCGCGTGACGAATACTTTTATATACGCACAAGTGTTCATCGAGAGAGCGGCTATGAAGCAATACGATATTGTATGATTCATATGAGGAGATTGGTAAGTTTGAGCCATAACATCTCGGCTATACCGAACAAGTATGACAACAACAGCGAAAAAGTTTCGTAAACTAAAACCCGACTATGCTTAATAATTTAATAATTTGTGTGCGGAAAGCGCGGGGCAAGCAGCTAGCGGTGCCAACTGTTATGTCTTTCCGAAACTGATTAAATAATCTAGAATTTTTGTCGTTTTAGGTCCATAACAACGAATCAATAGACACCCCATTCATCAAAATCGGTCCAGTAGTTTAGGCGCTACGGTGCATGCTACACATAGAATCTCATACAAAAATCAGCCACAAACATACATACATACATACATACATACATACATACATACATACAATATACATACATACATACATACATACATAGACTGCTAAAATCATAACCCTTACTTTTGGCTTTGCCGTAGTCCTGCAAAATGATCATTTTTCCACAGAAGTTTATAGTTTATATTAAGAGCCCTCTCCATGGCATCGACAAATTGTTGGTGAGTGGAGTCTAAAACAGTGATTTCTGCATTTAGAGAGCGAGACGTCTTCAGTAAAGAAGAGTACTAAAAATATATACATAAATAAATAATAAATTAATTAAATAAATAAATTTTGCTTGAGATATCATAATTTTTAGTGAAAAACGGCAAAGTAAAAAGATGCAAATCTAGGTTTGGTATTTCGCCTATTTTAGCAAATATTTGGCAATTTTTTACATGAACTAAAGACATTTGTAATAATTATGAAGTAACCTATGATAAGACTTCGGTCGTTTTTCAATTTTCTAATTTCTTATATAGTTTATTTACGCACGAAGTTGCCCCAAAATTTGCCCAAAAATAGTGATTTTTCAAGCGTCATAACTTTCAAAATAAATATAATTTTACTAATATTTTTATTTTATGGCATAGATAATGGAGATATAAATTGTTATCTGGCTTAACTTTAGACCTATTGCGACAGATATTAGAATAATAGTCGTAATACGTTTGTATGGAGAAGCGCGTGAAGAGAGCGGCCTTAAGTTATAATATAAAGAAAAAAAAGTTTATCATAACTGTTAGGGACTCTAGCATTCAAAAATGTGTTAGGTTTTAATAGATACGGTCCGTTAAAATGATTGTATAATTTTCATAAGTACTACTAAAATATGTTATTAAATTGTTTTTTGATTAATAATGTTAAATTGACTTAATTTGTGTAAGCCAATCACAAACAACGACCAATCAGGAACGTCGACCAATCAGAAGCGTCGACCAATCACAGGCCACTTGGTCATAGTGACGTGATCGGGGATGCGTTTTGGAGAAACGGACAGTCTTGATTGAGCGTTGAACGTGGAAATAAGTATTAATTAATTCATAGAGTTCAATAAATGGTGTAATTCTGAATACCGACGCCGTGTTTGTTCTCCCACTGACCTAGACCCTTTTAGGTCAGAAGTGGGATCGTCGAGAAAAATTTCACATTTTCTTGTCACGCCCGCTACTCGGCAAAACGTAAGTAACTATTTATAAGCACGATTCTTTTTTTATACATATGTTTTTTTTAATTTATTTTTTTTTAGTTGTTTTATTATTATAATTTTATTTCTCTCATGTGTGTAATTCAAAGTGATTCTCGCCTATACTGAATCGATTCTATTTATTTATAAAACAGACCATATTACGTGGGTGGACCGATTTAAATTTTATTTATTTGACTTGTACCAACAAGTTTATTGTTCAATGGATATGATAAAGTTTTTGTTTATTTTATCTGGTTATAACTTAAAATATCCTTATTTCTTGATCTAGTAGAAATTTATTTAAGGAAAAATACTATAAAGGACATGACCAGTGGCACTATGGGCACTTGCCTAGGTGTCAAAAATCAATGTGCAGCAAAGATTGTTTTATTTTTGGAATTCTTATATTCTCTAGTTTTCAGATAAAAAACTTTCAGGGATCTAAAGGCTCAGAAAACTGAGAAAAATAAAGAAAAGTTTTACGAAGAACTCTGCCTTTCGATGCTAGATGGCGCTAAACATTGTGGAATATCAAGTATAAATGTAAAAAAAAAAATGGTTTTCTACTATTCAACGTCATCTATATAGGTGGAACTTTGCTATAAAAAGTAAAGCTTTCTATTATTTGTTCAGAATAATTTAAATCATTGAGATTTGCTTGAAACGCCTAGCGCCATCTAGTATCGAGGGGCAGAGTTATTTCATAAAACTTTAAAACGAAATAACTCTGCTTTTCGATACTAGATGGCGCTAGGCGTTTCAAGCAAATCCGAATAATTTAAATTATTCTGAACAAATAATAAATAGCTTTACTTTTTATAGCAAAGTTCCACCTATATAGATGACGTTGAATAGTAGAAAATCATTTTTTTTACATTTTAGACTTGATTAGACATTGCCTAGCGCCATCTAGTATCGAATAGCAGAGTTATTTCGTACAACTTTCATGAATGATTATTATTTGTATAAATGGTGTAGTGTTGCCAGATGGTATGTCGTGAATCCTACGAACGAGACCCTGAAAAGTTCGAAAGCTAGATAAAGTACGAAGCTGTAGTGCCACTGACTTTCGTAACAATATTCTCGGAACGAAAGAGAACGTCAGGAGTCAGAGGTCGTCATTCATTAAGGGACTTCCAGGTACAAAATCCAATACTAAGTTTTTATTCTGTTAATAATAATGGTTTGTTGTTGTTTGCTCGCTATTTTTATTAAAAAAAAGACTCATAATATTTGACACCTTTCTAAAGTTACTCATATAGCTACTGTAGCAACCGAGCTAGTGATTCATACCAATCTCTTTTTGTCTCCAGCAATATTTATTTTTATAAAAATCTGGTAGCAATGGAAACGTCAAAGAATGTATAAATAAAAGTTAAATTGAAAATAAGACCGAAGGTCACCTAAAAAGTACCAATTTCGTACATTTCATACCTTTCTGGCAATTCTGATGGAGTAGTAAATGAAAGGAAAAAGCGGAATCAATAAACATACTGTTTTTTTAGATATTTTAAACCATGGCCTTTTTCGAAATAATAAATCCATATTAAATTAAGCTTTAATTTTTGAATCTTACTGTAAAAGCAGAAATCCTGCACATTTTTCCTAATCGGTAGGCAGGCACTGGTCATGTCCTTTAAAATAGATGATGGAGATAAACAATAATAGAATAAGTGATGGTCAGATAAATAAGAAGAATGACTTGAACATCGATAAATAATAAGGAATGATGTGGCATAATAATTAACATTTGTGTCTGTAAGTTTCAGGAAAGGACATAATGGATGACAGTGATGAATATGCCCTAGGTGGAGGGCCTAAAAGAAAAACGACCCTAGGTGGAGGGTCTAAACGGAGGGAAGCCCTAGGTGGAGGGTCAAATCTAAGGAAAACCCTAGGTGGAGGGTCTAAACGGAGGGAAGCCCTAGGTGGAGGGTCAAATCAAAGGAAAGCCCTAGGTGGAGGGTCTAAACGGAGGGAAGCCCTAGGTGGAGGGTCTAACCTAAAGGAAACCCAAGGTGGAGGGTTAAGATTAAGGTTCAGGAAAGAAGCCGAGGAAACTAGTGAAGGAGAAAATACATCAGATGAGGATAGGAGTGTAAGGGACTCAAGGCAGGAATTGTCACGTGGAAAAGTGAACAAAAGGCGACGTCCAAGTAAAAGGAAGCAGAAATGGCGGTCAAAAGAGCAGAAACAACACTGTTCTACTTCATCGGAAACAGGAGAAGAGTCACCTTGTTCGCAATCCAGAGAGAACAGATATCCGCGGAAAAGACGAGGACCTGAACGCAGGAGGAAAAGTGTTTCATCAGAGTCAAGAAGTGATCAATCACCATCACCAAAAAGAATGAGATTATCAGAACCTAGGGAAGGGGAACGGGATACAAAGCTAATAGACAAATTTTTAACGATATTAGAAAAGGTTAAGAGTACAGATAGAAAAATAACATTTAACGCGAATGTGGTGCCGGAGTTTGATCCTTTGTCAAAAGAACAAACTATTTTAACATGGATCACCAAAGTCGAAGAATGTGCCGAAATTTACGGCTGGGAAGAAAGAGAGATTATACACTACTCTCTGCCAAAATTAACCGGTGTTGCCAAGACTTGGTATCAAGGGTTAACCTCGGTATTGCATACGTGGTCTGAATGGAAAAAGAAACTTCTAGAATCTTTCCCATGTAGAGAGGATTATGCTGAACTATTAACCGAAATGTTGGCTAAGAAGGTACAGTATGGTGAGTCGTTGGAGCATTATTATTACGCAAAGATTAATTTATTAAATAGATGTAAAATCACTGGCAAACAGGCAGTGGATTGTCTTTTGTACGGCATAGAAGATCGAGCGGTAAAAGTGGGTGCCCAGGCAGCTCAATTCAGGGAACCTGAACAAGTACTGAAATACTTCAAAACTGTTAAGATAGGGCCGAGCAGAGATTATCAAGACACTGTACGAAGAGGCAGGTTCGGAAACAATGCGAGTCGAGTGGATTCTTCTAAGTCAAGTAGCGTCGTGAATCCATCAATTAGATGTTTCAACTGCAACGAGGTTGGTCACCCCAGTTTTAAATGTGAAAAACCCACTTCCTCGTTAAAATGTCATAATTGTAATGAGATGGGTCATCGCAGCACTAGATGTGAAAAACCCCCCTCCAAGTGCACCATATGTGGCCGAGTTGGTCATCTCACTTCCAACTGTTACAAAAATACAGAGAAATCTGCGACTGAGGTGGAGAAAAGTTCAACACTAAGTAACGACCCAAAGCAAAAGCAGATATCTGAAGTAACGAGTGAGGATACCGGGATAGATAAGTATGTAATGGACATAAGAGTGAATGGGTCTACGATTAGTTGCCATGTAGATCTAGGGAGTCAATGTTCCCTTATCAGGATAAGTGATGCTAAATCTTTGGGCTTTCAAATGATCTCTCGAGCAAATTTGCCGACACTCAGAGGAATAGGGGCCAGTCTTGTTAGCCCTATAGGAGTAATCGTTGCGCAAGTCGAAGTTCAAGGTGTAGCTGAAACAATTGATCTGTATGTCGTGGAAGATTATGTCCTTACGCATCCTGTATTGTTGGGGCATTCCTTCACGGAGAAACCTGATATTCTGATAATAAAGACACCAGATGAGATTAAATTTCTCAGAATACCTCCAAATAAAATCAGTTTAGTAGCTACTTATGATTGCGAGGTTCCCTGCAATACAATGCGACCAATACAGGTTACTACTGATCCTCAATCATTAAATTGCGAAGTGCATGTGAAAGGTACGTTACGTGGCCCAGAAGGTAAAGAATATTATTTACTTCCCGGTCAGTATGAAATCAAAAATGGTCGCGGTGCGATCCTGATCTACAATATTTCACTAAAACCCATGAGCATCGCTAAAGGCACTCTTTTGACAAGATCTTTAGAACGAAACCAGGCTCCTACAGATAATATCCTCAATTCGTTCAGTGTTACTTTCAATGACGCTGTCATGGATACTTCAGTGAATTGTAACCCGAAGTTGGACACAAACCAGCGAGAGGAACTAAAAGCCTTACTAACAAGGTATGGTGACTGTTTTTCAAGTGGATTACATGACTTAGGGTTTACGATGGTTACGGAAATGACCATAGAACTAACTGATGGTGACCCAATCGTATACCGTCCATACCGTATGTCGCATGCTGAAAGGCTGATGGTAGGTAATATGATTCAGGAGATGTTAGACAGCCAAATAATAAGAGAGTCATCATCACCTTATGCCAGCCCTATCATCATGGTACAGAAGAAAACAGGTGATAAACGCCTATGCGTAGATTATAGGGCCCTTAACAGGAAAACTAAAAAGGATCATTACCCAATGCCTCGAGTGGAAGACCAACTGGATCTACTGGCAGGTAATACCTTATTTACATCTTTGGATCTGGCATCAGGTTATTACCAGATCCCGATATCGGAAGAGTCGCGCCACAAAACTGCCTTCGTGACACCTGATGGGCAGTTCGAATTCAACCGCATGCCCTTCGGTCTCGTCAATGCGCCTTCAGTCTTCCAAAGGACTATAAACAAAATACTGATGGAAGCCAAAATTAAGTATGCCATTGTCTATATGGACGATATCCTGATCCCATCGAAGGACTTCGAAGAAGGTTTGCATAGATTGGAGGAGGTACTACAGTTGCTGAGAGAAGGTGGTTTAACTTTGAAGTTAAGTAAGTGCCAATTTTTCCTTGATTCCGTAGATTTTCTGGGATTTGACGTCAGCGCTGATGGCATTCGACCTGGCAGTAGGAAAATCGAAGCAGTCTCAAAGTTCCCGCGTCCTACCAATCAAACAGAGGTACGTCAATTTCTTGGTCTGTCTGGCTTCTTCAGACGTTTCATTAAAGGGTACGCGATGATTACTGGCCCACTAACAGACTTGTTAAAGAAAAATGTGGGATGGTCCTGGAATAACGAGCAAGAACAATAGAAAAAACAGAGAAAAAACAATTTAAAATATGCAAAATTTTACCAATCAGCTTAAAACACAAATACTTAATACTAGTAAACAACTATAGCAGCCGAGACCGTTACTCACTAGTCACTCCTAGCCACGGTTATTGCACTAAGTCTATAGCTGCAGGCAAATACATAGTACCAATGGTAAGGAACTATTACGGCGATCGTACCCTCCAGAAGCGAATCCCATATTTATTAAACAGCCTGCCATCACACGTAAAAAGTGAAGGTAGGCAACATAAATTTAAAACGAAGCTGAAAGAGTACTTGCTCTCCACGCTTTAACTTTAATTTTAATTATATACTGGCATAACTTAAATTAAATTTATTAGTATTCATTAGTTATTAGTAGTTGCTAAGTTTTATATTGTAGGCATATTATATTATTAAGTATTGTAATGAGATTAAAAGAGACTTACTACAGTCAAACCGAATAGTCGGTTTTGTAGGAAATAAGTTAGTTTGTAAGTTCATATTTGTAAAATAAATAATAATAAATAAATAAATAATAAAAAAAAAAAAAAAAGCATTTGAGAAGGTAAAAGAACTGCTCACAAGTCGACCCATACTTGCGCTATATGACCCTAAGGCAGAAGTAGAACTGCATACAGACGCCTGTAAGGAAGGTTTGGCAGGTATTCTACTTCAGCGAAACTCAAACGGAGTGTTGCAACCAATCTCCTACTTCAGCCGTAAGACAACAAGTGATGAACGTAAGTTACATTCCTATGAATTAGAAACTCTGGCGGTTATTGCCTCCCTAAGCCGGTTCAGGGTATATCTAATAGGAATACCGTTCAAGATTCTGACGGATTGCAACGCTCTCAGGACAACGTTAATCAAGAGAGACTTGATACCCCGTATATCTCGCTGGTGGGTTCAGCTACAAGAGTACGACTGCACTATAGAATACCGACCCGGTGCTCGAATGGCCCACGCAGATGCACTTAGCAGGAACCCGGTGAGCAATGAAGTAAGTGAACAGCATGTTTTAGATGTTTTACCAATACAAACGTCAGACCAAGACTGGATATCAACGGTGCAGTCTGCCGATGAAGAGGTAAAGAAAATTAAACAGATTCTGTTAGATCCATCTGTTGAAGAAGCCATGGATATCCACAAAAACTATAAACTCAAAAACGATAGAGTTTATCGTATTGTAGGGGAAGAGATGAAATGGCTTGTACCTCGAGGTGTGAGATGGAAGGTTCTAAAGATGAATCACGATGATCTGGGACACTGGGGATTTGAGAAAACACTCCAACGCATAAGAGAGCATTATTGGTTTCCAAAGATGCGCAGGTTTGTAAAAAAATATGTTACCTCTTGTCTAGAGTGTGCACACCATAAAGCTCCGGGCGGAAAATGCGAAGGTCAGTTGCATCCCATTGAAAAGATAAGCACACCCTTTCACACCATACATGCAGATCACCTGGGACCGTTCATCAAAAGTAAGAAAGGAAACTGCTACTTGTTGGTAATTGTAGATGGTTTCACCAAATATGTAAGTATAAACGCGGTCAGAAATACGAAATCTACCTCTACGATACAAGTAATGAAACAGTACGTAAGCTATTTTGGAGTTCCAACGCGTTTAGTTACAGATAAGGGCACGAGCTTCACAAGCAAAACATTCCAAGACTTCGTCGAATCACATGGTATAAAGCATATTCAGAATGCTGTGGCTACTCCCAGGGCTAACGGCCAGGTTGAAAGATTCAACAGAACTATTTTAGACGCGCTATCTACGTCCAACCATGGCGGAGATGAAAAGTCCTGGGATGAGCACATAGCAGATATACAGATTGGCATCAACACGACAAAACACAAAACTACGCAAAAGGGCCCTTCGGAATTACTATTCGGTTTTAATGTTACCAGCAGAACAGAAGGCAAGTTAAGTGAAGTCATTAACGATACACTAAACAGAATTCCGGCAGAAGAGTTAGACAGTCTGAGGCAAGAGACAAGTGAGAATATAAAGGAACAACAGATAAAAGATGCTGTTAATTACATAGACACAGGAAGACTGCGACACAATATAAAGAGGGAGATTTAGTGCGAGTAGAACGGCAAGTACCTCACGACGGTAAATCGCAAAAACTTGCCGTAAAATATCAAGGCCCCTACCGCATAGTAAAAATACTTGATAATGACAGATTTTTGATTGAAGATACACCCTTGACTCGTAAACATAGTCGAAAATATGAAGCTATTGTGGCGATAGATAAAATTCAACCTTGGATGAATTTTGATAGAAATTTTGAATCAGAAGTTTCAGAAAATGATACTGAAGAAACGGATAATTAATAGAATTAATAAGTTGATTATAAATAATATAAATAATTTTTACATTATTTTTGTCAAAAAAAGTTATAAAGTAGTAAAGTATAAGTTATAAAATTATTTGGTTCAAATAATGTTGATCAAGCTTTAGTTAATTTTAATTATGAAATAAAATGTTTTGATATTGTTAATTATAAATCATATGAAGTCTTTGTTTAGATTTTTGACTACACTTAATTATGTTGTATAAAGCTTAACAAGCGATGGGACTCGCTTGAAGTAGGATGGCCGAGTTGTTAGGTTTTAATAGATACGGTCCGTTAAAATGATTGTATAATTTTCATAAGTACTACTAAAATATGTTATTAAATTGTTTTTTGATTAATAATGTTAAATTGACTTAATTTGTGTAAGCCAATCACAAACAACGACCAATCAGGAACGTCGACCAATCAGAAGCGTCGACCAATCACAGGCCACTTGGTCATAGTGACGTGATCGGGGATGCGTTTTGGAGAAACGGACAGTCTTGATTGAGCGTTGAACGTGGAAATAAGTATTAATTAATTCATAGAGTTCAATAAATGGTGTAATTCTGAATACCGACGCCGTGTTTGTTCTCCCACTGACCTAGACCCTTTTAAATGTATTTTGAAGTATGATAACTAACGTTTTAATGTTTTAATATTTGTCCTTTGTTTTTATTTTGCAACTAGCTGTTGCCGGCTTGTGTTGCAATGCCACGTAAAGTAATAAGCTAACAGTAGTAATTTAACTTTCGGTCGGCGTAACGTTCGAACTGTCGAAGTTCCTAAGAAACTTGTCAATTTCCTTTACGGTAAAATCTCTACCGGTACGGTACGGCTCACATCCAGTATATATAAAATCGTGCTAAAAATGTTTAATACAAATCGAATGCAAGTCTCTATCATTATCTCGTAGTATGCACTATTGTTTGTCGTCTTCAATTCAAAGTATAAGCAAGTATCTGATAGACAACTTTACCGCAGAAACTTAAGCGGCCTCTTCAGATTTACATGCAAAACGATCCGGATGTGCCGGTAATGATAATGTTTTTCGATAGAGGGGTCATACAATTTGTTGCATTTTTCATACGGCGTAATCTTAACGTGTGCTTTGTATAATGGGCGACACGTGTTAGGATAAACGTTTTTGAATTATATTTCCCGTACAATAAGGTTCTAAATTGCGCAGCGTCGGACCACATACATCACTTAAGATATTAATGAGTGCACCTGTAATAGACGAAACCATATACATGAAATTCAAATTTCTATCGCGGGCTGGGAGCGAACTCTTCTACATATTTTAGTAGGCAACAGAACGTGAATTAGAATCTTTTGTTAGCGTTTAATACGTCGGATAAAGCAACAGCGCGTAGGCTTCTCATGTATAACAAACTCAGACACGGCCAGATAAATTATTATGAAGTGATTTGTAGTCTACGGATAGTCGTAGGCCGTAGAGCTACGTCTCTCGTAGCGAACGATTCTTCTAACTTATATTTTTGCCCACAGCTTTTCTACGATTATAACGTAGAACCTAAAGCATGATTTAGTTTGCATTGCGACATGAGGAATTCCCATAGTTTACCATGAGGAAGTCCCATATTTATGTTGCAGATTTATATTGTCTAATGAACTATATTTATTGTATTTAATATGTATGAATTCAAGTGTAAAATCAGCTTAATTTCAATAATAATAAGAGTTCAGTAATATTTTCTATGTATAACTGTGTGAACATAAGAGCAGGTACAGAAAGCAATCATTAAAAGCGAAACGTTATTTGGAATAGAGCGACTATACGTCCGTTACAGTTCACAATGGCGCACGCTCTAGGTATACAGAAATTCGATTAGGGAAACGACAAAAGATTTATAGTTTCTATAGAAAATGTAATTAGCGAAAACGAAAGAAAGCCGGGCGTTGGAAAAGTCATTGGACATAATTCATAACAAACAGAAATAACGGGAAGTTCGTTCGGCGGGGGTAGGCAATGAATAATTCCCTAACTGCGAACACCCTTCACCCCTCTCCTCCCCCCTAACGCCCCAGCAGGGGCACCGCGAAAAAAGTGCCCGACACGACCCGGTCGAGTTTTATAGTCCGGGGAAAAATAGGAGGTAGCCAAAATATCTATATACGGCGCACGCAAAAAGTAGAAAAAACTACAATCCCGCTGGAATGAATAAGTGAGTGGACCTTCATATAGAAAAAGTAAGGCAACAAAAACACGAAACAGCGTGGGGAAGCGGCACTAGGGGTCGGAAGGAGGCCGAGTCTCACGGCACGCGGCGTGCGGCGTGCGGCGTGCCAAATCCCAGCATCCATTGACTTACAGATCGCAGCGATGCACACTTCAAACGGCGTCAAAAGTACAGCTACACACAAATATTTTGCAAATAAATGAAATGAAAAAGAAATATAATTTATTGTACACAAGTGGAATGGAACTAATTAGGTAATATTTTTAAATAATCTAAATATATAAAAAGAAAAGGTGACTGACTGACTGACTGACTGATCTATCAACGCACAGCTCAAACCACTGGACGGATCGAGCTGAAAGGTATTCAGGTAGCTATTGTGACGTAGGCATCCATTAAGAAAAGATTTTTGAAAATCCAACCGCTAAGGGTGTTAAATAAGGGATGGAAGATTGAATGAGATTCGAATCCACGCGTTCAAAGTCGCGGGCGTCAGCTGGTCATTATATATTATTATATTTATCTCTTCAATTTTTTTTTAACAATAGCATGATAATTGCGTCGTATGTTCATAAATAAGAAGAAATCTGAAATTCGGATATATAGCCATGATGTACCTGAGAACCTGCAAAGTGAAACACTTTGCAGGTTCTCTGGGTACTCTACACTTTCAGGTAGGTACGTGGCTGGTTCTGACGCTAACATGCGCATTTCTTATGTGTTTTTCTCCCGCAAGACCAATTCCACCGTAGTCATTCGCGTTAATGGAAGTTATATTCATACAAAGTAATTGCTAATTACATTTCGAATATAAAATATAAAGGGCATTCCACAAAAAATTAAATCTCAACGAGCATGCATGCATGCATGCATGGCATATTTTCCAATAACGAACAACAACAATTCATTATATTATTCAGAATTGTATAAGTGATTATGAAATCGCAATCATTCAAATAGCGTTATTGGATGTAAAAAAAAAATTGAAATTGGTATGCTCTACACCGAGCTCCATTATCGCTGTGAATATATGTACATACACACGTACGAAATAGTTGCATTTCCACATACTACTCACTATTTTAAACTATATCGTGTATGACAGTTATTTTGTGGGGCGGAAAATCAACATTTCCTCACTTGTAAAATCACCTCATAAAAAGCAAGCGCGGTCGTTTTTCAACGTTCATCACACAAAGCGAACGTGGCCGATACAAGAATTACGTGAAAGAAAATTGCAAGCATTGTTCTGTTGATGTTAATGCTAGATCCACATAATGCACATCGACCACACGACCATTTGTAGGCCGATAGATTAGTTTAGTTGGAACAGCATGTGAACGCGGCATCACTACATAGTATAAAACAAAGTCGCTTTCTCTGTCCCTATATCCCTATGTCCCTATGTATGCTTAAATCTTTGAAACTACGCAACGGATTTTGATGCGGTTTTTTTTAATAGATAGAGTGATTCAAGAGGAAGGTTTATAAGTAGCAAAATTGGACCCGGTAGGTGGCGCTAATAGCGGGCAGGACGACGTCTGCCGGGTCCGCTAGTTCATGATATGCGGTGACAATAAACAGAGAATCGTACCAATCCTTCAAACTTTTGGATCACTATAGATGATTATTGACATAATACCTACCACAAAAACAACGCAAAAAAAATTAAAATATTTAAAAAAAGTTTTACAAACCTGTATTTTTAAAAGTTCGCAATTTAACGCAACCACCTGATGTTAGAGGTCAACGAACCTAAAGATGTCGCCGCGGTGACCCCGAATTATGCAGGTTATACATTACCGGTTTGAAAAATTCTAAACAAGTAAGTATATAAGACAAATGATTATCATTATTGGTATTGTATTGTGTTTAGGGTTCAGCAGTATAATAATAGCGCTAATGTTTCGATAGCGGTCCCCTTAGGTATACTGTATACGCGAAAAAGTCGCTGGATGTAATAATAATATAATCATCGAGTTTTCTGTGCCATTTTTAGCTGAACCCGTCAACTAACACACAGGCCTGGATCTCATATATTAATGGATCGGGAGCACTCTTGGCAAATTCAATCACAATGCAAACGTATTAAAAAAGTTTATAGAGAAGCCAGCACGCGACGCAATTCCACTAAAATGTAGGTTCATCAAAGGACATAAGAGAATTGCATTTCTAATATTTCAAACGAGGATGCTCGCAATCCCGTAAATAAACGAGTAACTTTTAAAACCCAATCCTATACGCCCCCGGCTATTTGGTGCTAGACATTCATTGGTGGTCTGTTATTTTCTTAATTTTATTGAATGAAAATTCATAAATTCCTTAAATTTTTTATGAAAAAATTTTTTACAAGACGTGCTTTTGAATCTATCAGTAAGTAAGTAGTGTAGTACCTGAATAATATGTTTTGCTCCACCATGTCACGCAAAGCAATTTTTTAAGCAGCTTTGCTGCATTCTTAGTGAATAAGACGTTATAAGAAAGACTTAAGACTTTCTTAGGACTCAAGCTATTAGGTGCATAAAAGGAGAATTTAATCCTCTTATTGCTCCAGCCTCCAGTAGGTACAAATTGGCCTAATACGTTCAGCAAGTGTATGCAATTTGTGCCAAATCCTTTGATTTTATTGCATGCAAGCCAGAAGTTGCCACGTTGGCAAGAGCTGGCCGCACGCGGCGGACGTATGCCCAACTTCATTATAAATCATTACCTAAAGTAAATTGAAAAGTTTTTAATTAGTCATTGTGGTGCAAAGGAATCAATCCGTGCTGTAACGTATCAGATGTGCGAGTCGTTTTATTTGAAATCATAATGTTGACCATTGTTCCAGGGCTGGTGCGGGCAGCCGACTTTATGGTTTTATTAAAATGATTAAACGTCATGGCGTAACGCCCATGCAGCGGGTTAATTTTGACCCTATCGCGTTCCTTTTTTGTCACGTAGCTACATATAACTAGGTTAATCCTGATCTTTCTTTTTTTATCTCTTAGCTACCTATAGGTCAGTTGATTTTGACCCAATGGGAATCTTTGTTTGTCTCTTAGGTATCTATGTACGTATGAGTTAATTTTGACCCGATACCTCCGAGTCAAAAAAGGAATCCGTCCTTTTACGCCGTAGATGTACAGTTACAGGTTAATGAAATGCTGGTTCGACGACCTGCAAGTTGGATTCGTATGCAGCTACGAGTAGGTATATAACGTACTAGCTTTTGCCCCCAAGTTCGTCCACGTAATTTTAACCAAACAACTATTCATATATCACCTTGTAAGATGCGGAACACGCGGTGTACGGGTCTGACTCGCACTTGGATTTTATTATTTATAGCATTAAGTTGCGTGCTTCAAGTCGGAAGCGCGCACAAAGCCGCGAGCCCTTTTAATATCGCATTGTCAGAGCTTGATAGTTCGTAGTATCAGAACTGACAGCAGACAATTTAGTCTTTAACATCCATTTTACACAGGTATTATATTTACACACTAGCTGGATGCCCACGACTTCGAACGCGTGGATTTAGGTTTCAAGAAAAATATTTTTTCATACAAACTGCAGCAAATCCTGAAATACGCATTACTTTATACTTCATCAAAAGCTCAAATACCTCCTCAAATATGTACTTGCACCTACATATTTCGAAAAGGACTAAAATTGCCACCAGGGTTCTTTTAATTTTGTTTTTATTCACTTTATTGTACAGTACCTAAAATGAAGTACCTACAATTTCCGGACTTCATGTTAATAGCATTTTCTATCGGTCTACCATTAGGATTATCTTTTTTTAAGGATTCATTAATAAGACAAAATATCCTTTTCAAAGTCAGAAGTAACTCCTTCAAACTACTATAGTGTAATAGTGATTAAATATGAGTGTTCTGAAACGTCATGCCTAATTTAAGCTAGCTTCAGAATGAATACTATATGTCCGTGGTTAATAGTAACTTGCACTATTGTTTTACGGAGTAATAATATGCTTTTGTGTTGTGATTTTACTGATTACTCCGTAAAACAATAGTGCAAGTTACTATTAACCACGGACATATAGTATTCATAAATTCAAAAGTAAACAACACTGTCACAGAATTACTTACTTTTACAGCGGGCCCAACGGAACGAAAAAATTTTAATCAAACATCATCCGGCCGCCATGTCTCTCTTCTGTCTGTAATTACACCAAAGTTCGTGTGACGTGGCCACTACAACAAAGACGAAAAGCGCTGACGGCACAACAGCCGGTGCAACTTTATTTATACAAAATAAAAGAAGAACAGATAGCGATTCAGTCTTCAATAACGAGCATTGTTCGAATGAAAGTGGGCCACGGAATAGGCGGCGAAGAGAATCGGCAAGCGTACCTCCCACGTCATTAAGCCCGCCGCGACAGGCAGACACCTCTAAAGAATGTGCTCTTAATAAGTCATCAGCTAAGTAAAGCCCCCGCACGGTCTCGAGGGGGAGCGACGGTGGGGTGGGTGGCGCGGCGTTCGCACAAAAATGACACAAAGTATAAAATCTGCATAGAGTAATGGGAGTAGTAGCCTCTCAGAGGCTGCGGCGTGCAGGGATCAAAGGTGAACGCGGCGGGCGCCGGCGACGCCTCTGCAGCGCCGAGCTTTCATATAAAACCGTGTATCGCCGTTGTTTTACACATTCCGCTCACTGAACGTGTTATTATTATGCCTTTATTAAATTATCTACAGCATTTTATGACGAAACGAGACAAGCTTTTGATACTTCTCGACAGCAATCAGTATCAAGATGGTGAATAGTACCTATAGTAGCTACTTTAAAATTTTTGAGCCTCCAAATAGTGCGGGCTGAAATTTGTAAGTTCATTGAGCATCGTAACCTATTGTCATAATATATAAATATGAGGTACGCTAGAAATAGAAATAGAAAAAAAATATTTTTGAAACCTAACGAATAAATTTTTCTCTAGCGAGCTTAAGGTTAAGCGTAATAATTGTCAGCAGTTGTCACTAAATTGAGTATTGTGAAGTTATATGAATATTTATATACCTAACTCAATTTATATCAGTTACCTGTTACATGTATGAATAACAAAGTTAGAAACGTAGCGAGGAGTGGCGTAACAGGATATTATGTTTCAATAATTAAATAAAACTACGCCTACACAACGCACCCTTGCTTGTGTACCATAATATTATTTTTAAATTTACTTACGTTGAACCAAAAACATCACTTAATGTTTAAGAGGGTGTTCCACCGCTACAGCCTTTTAACGTCCCACAGCTGGTCACAGGCCTCCTCTCTCATAGAAGAGAGGAATTTAGAGCTTAGACCCGCCACGCTGCTCCAATGCGGTTTGGCGGGCTTTAACGACTATTGTCACATGATAGTGATAATAACCGGGACCGTGATCTGCAGTCAAATATGCTAACCACTCGACTAACGAGGCAGTAAGAGGGTTTTCAGTATAAGTTAACTGCTTTTTCTTATTTTTCCCATATAAAAAAATGAGAAAAAAATGACAAGTTACTTAACGATGGAAAATGATGATGTGGCCTAAGATGGTACGCGTTGTAATATTTAAATCAAAATAAATAAAATAACAATTATTAATGAACATTCGATAGGTAACTAACTAAGTACTACAGATAGACTTTTATATTTAGAGAATTTTATACGATGCATTTCTATAGTCATCTAAGTTGGATTATATTCTATCTACGAGCTTAGATTTTGATCTCGATTGGATCAGGACAAAAAGCAAAATTTCCCAACTTAATAGCCCATCCACACTTTTCCGTTTTCAACACGTTCGAATAATATCAAAAAAATACTGCGTTCGTTACGTTTTAGAGTTCATGAAAAAATTCCAGCGTAAATCTACCATAAAAAAACCTTTGTTAGTTATTGCGCGAAAATCATAAAAACATCCGAACCCTTCGAAAGCTGTAAACGGTAATCTGTTTATTTTCGAACTTCACCGCGAATATGAAAATAAAGCCTTAAAAGTGATTAAAATGTCCGTGAAAAAATTGGAAATACATTTTACAGATTTTGATTCTCATATTTCTTGTTTGCGTACTTTGTTATATGAGATAGTTACTGCGCACCAGTTTTATTAACGTGGATCTGTAGATTTTAAATAATGCTGTTGAATTAATAAGTATTTGTTTTTTTTAACTACCGCAATATTGAATTAACAGAGATGCAGAAGGATTATGTTGATTTTGCTTCTGTTTTTACCAAATTAAAACGAATAAACCGAGATTAAAATATTTCCAATGATATGATTTAAAATTTTGATTCTTTCTCCAATGGCTTGTTTCTATCTTTTGACATTTTGTCATACTACTACGAGTAGTATGACAAAATGTCATAAGACAAATTTATTAGACTAGCGGAACTAGCGGACCCGGCAGAGACGTCGTCCTGCCCGGTGACATACCGACATCAGCGCCTAGCGAGCGAGCGACCTAGCGAGGCCCGGTAGGTTACCTACCTGTACCTACCCGGTAATTGTGTTTTCAAACCATTCAGGAACCCATTGAAATAAACACACAAAATTTCATCCAAATCGGACCAGCCGTTTACGAGGAGTTAGGTGACAAATACACGTATAGAAGAATTATATAGGTACGGGTGAGAGAGTTTACCATATTGGCGGGAATATTTTTTTTTGTATGGGTTTTGTAACTGTCAAATCAATTTTCTAATGTGTTTAGTTATTCTGCTATTCGGGACGGAGACAAATATAACAAATCAAAAACTATGAAAATCGGTCCAGCCGTTCTCAAGTTATAAGTGTTCGAACTAACACGACGTTTTGTTTTATATATTAAGAAAGATATAAGATAAGATATCCACAAAAACAACTTCAATTTTCTTTTATCATGAAAAAATGAATCTACTTATGTCAATGAGTGAATTTTATTAAAGTTACACTTACACTTTAGTGAATATACATAAGTGAATACACTAGAATAGTGTCTCTAATCAGTATTGTAGAAGTTTAGTCTTCGGTTGAAGGGTTTTCAATACTACACTTTCTCGTTGTGATAACGCATTGTTCGCGTTAGAGGGAATTACTTTGTCCCCTCGTATTATATCCCACAAGTGTTACCCCCTGCCACTTGTGAGCGACACGGCACGGCGGTCGGAGTATACCTTAGGCTGATCACACACCTGTGCGAATACCGACACAATATGGACGATAACCGTCAATACCAGAGATACGGTCTTAATAACAAAACCTATTGTGGATTGACGCTTATACAGTTAACATAACTAACATAAATGAGAACTAATTTGCTACTTTATTATATTAGTAAATACATGATCATTAATAATGAATATCAGACAGAAAGTAATAATAGATAGTATTTTTTTAAAAAAGATTTATTTTGTCTGTTCTGGTGCATTATAAACAGGAAATGTCGTTATTACTTCTTATTTTTTATTATTTTACACGTGGCTAAGCGTGGCTAAATATTAGATTAATAATGGAATTAATATTGCTTGAAAGTTAATGAATTGCACAATTTACCAATAAGTCGAATATAATATTGTAATGTAAAACTTGAGTTAAGTATACCAGCAAACCAAGCACAATCAGTGTAAAGATGCTTTCTCGTTTTATCATCGACAAATTGTAGCAGAGAGTGTAGCAGTGTCTGCGAGAGAGATCATAATATACTGGTCATAATTGATGGCATAAAGTGCAACTCATAGGAAGACAATAATAATATAATGAAGCAATTATTTGGGATTACGTAATTACGGTTAAACGGTGAAGTGTGGACGAAGCCTAGTTTCGGCCAGTCTGGCTCAAATTCAGACGCACTTGCCACTCCTCCTAATTAATTGATGGTTTATAGACTCCCTTATTATTAAGTAAGTAGGTATACGTCGAGAATGGACTCTATAAATTTATAATACTTTAATTACGGACTGAATATTGAAGTGATAATAAACTTCATAAATAGTGTTACGAATGAACCTTATTTCTAGAGCATTAAGGTTCATAATTGCTCGTCACCTAATAAATACCTGTCGGCTCGTTGATATTGTAGTGTGAATAGCATTGCGCCATTACGTCATTATAGGAGAGAGGGCGCAAGCAACGACACATTCCGATCTGGGCTCTCGACGAGAGCGCTGCTTCGTTCGTGCGGTGTACTGTGTTATATAGGTTGTGTTGTACAAAGTAGGTCGTATCGTGCGATGTGTGTTGTGTAGCTTAGATTAGATTGGCTGGCGATGGTTCGGTAAAGGGGAGGTGGTGTACCGACTAGGTAGGGCAAAGTTAGTCAGTTAGTGTGTCAGTTAATGAGAAGGCTTTTCAATTAGGCCCGTACCCATGTGACGCCCACAGCAATGTAATTCGATCTACCCTGATAATGAATAATGATACTACTAGAATAGCCTTCTGATGTCGTCCGCTGGTCCATCTCTGGTCATCACTGGCGACATCAGAAGTGGGATCTGAAGGGCTGATTGATGAGCCGGAGCCTTTAACTGCATTTGCGTTTGTCGGTCTCCTTCGTGGCACAAAAGTCTTGTAGAACCGGTGTTGTGTGCGCGACGCGGGTCGTTTTCATTTTGTTAAGATTTCGGTGCCGCGACACTTCTCGTTAACGAAAGTATTGCGAATAGGCTATCGGGTGTGCGTTATAATAAAATTGAATTACCGGTATTGAGAATTCAAGTGTTAATAGTACCTTGCAAATTTTATGTCAAATTTTTAATTGATGGACACACCCACTTTACAAATTTTTGTTTGACGTTATATTAGATGAGTTTTTGCGTTAAGTCGTGATATTTTAAAGGCAGGTTGTGCAATGACTGCGGATACTTTTTCTATTTCAATGTGTAAAATAGTTTTCGGATATTGATACGGATATACCAGATGAGGATAAACCGCGACTATTGTCATTGCTTAACGAAAACTCGGATTTCTCGATTAACGGATTACCGCGTTTAAGGGACACAACCGGAAAACTTAAGATTAGTTTAGTTGAATCCTCGTAAAACGGTTTAGCGTCATATGCACCGCCTTTGATTTACGGCAGGTGGTTCGTGATAAAATTAGCGAGATGTTATATGCGGGTAACCGACCCAAATGGAAATGTGAACTCAATTGTTCACCTTTTTCTAGGAATTTTTAGTTAATAAAAAACGTGACGGTACTGAGCGATTGTGTGTGGATTTCCGAGAATTGATCAGCCACATTGTTACCGATTATATCAGATCAAATTGCGCGTTTATGTGGTGCTAACTATAACTAGTGTTTAGATTAGAAACCGGGTTAGCTTCAGGGGCCTGGCTTGCCGCCTAAGTTTTTGAGGGCTTTTTAAAGTGGGGCTGGTGATCTCTGATCTACCGATTACTGAGGATAATCATTAGTCGCTCGGGGACGATCGAATGTCAGGGTTGGCCGTGCCGGTCGGCGGACAGCTTTATGTCGATAACAACTGACAGCGCTAAGATAGTAACAAAAACCAACAAACAAAAAACAAAAAAAAAAAAAAATCGTGATTAATTAAAGTAGTGAAAGTAAAGTTCTACAAATACTCGCAGAATAATTAAATACCCACTATTGAGATAAATGATTCGTTTGACAAATGGTTTTGGTTGCTAACCAAATTCTATTGTCCGTGTACCTTCATAGATGTTCAAAAGTGAGCGAGTTCGAAACGTGGTTGTGATAAAGCCGTAAAGAGGTTGAAGTTCTTAAAATGGTTCATCAAGATGATGATATGATAAATGATAAATGGTTTACACGATTGGAACTAAAGAAATAGGATTGCGTTTACGGGAAGTAGTTTTTGATCAGTTATGTTAGAAAGTTAGACGCCGCCGAGTTTCTTACTGGTTCTTCTCGCTAGGTTGCGGCATTCCGAACCAGTGGTAGATTCGTTTTAGTTTGAAACTGTAATTGTAAAAGTAACTTTAACCGTGATATTTGATTGAGGGTTTGCGATAGCAATTGCACCCTAATCAGATAAGTGTTGCCATTTTCGGGACTTGGCAGGGAAAATGACGTGTGCGTGTGTGATGTATGTAGTTAATTAAATGGACTGGCCTATATGGGTCGACGTTCTTGAGCAGATTATGGGTTGACTGTAATTATTATTTTGACTATGACGTTGACTTTGACCATGTGTTACAAGTGGGAAGGGCGCTGACTGGTTGGGTGTTATATTAAGTTCCTGAGTCTATCCTGGTAAGGAAGTGTCGTCCGGGCCAGACTCGAGGGAGTTGGTTGAAAGGACACACTCCTTCCAGATGTGTATTGCGATTGACAGCTGAAGTGATGACTGACAATTGACAGATTGAAGTACTGACTTGTTGGGTGTTATATTAGGTTCCTGAGTCTATCCTGGTAAGGAAGTGTCGTCCGGGCCAGACTCAAGGGAGTTGGTTGAAAGGACACACTCCTTCCAGATGTGTATTGCGATTGACAGCTGAAGTGATGACTGGCAATTGACAGATTAAAGTACTGACTGGTTGGGTCTGCTATACGTCATCACATGAGATGGTGGTTGGTTGACGCGATTGACAGCTGATGTGATGATTGACAATTGATACATGACAGACAGAGGTGACCTAGAAGCAGTGAAGTGTCAGGGATGGGCGAGCGTATTTAGAGGTGTACTTCACCTGTGTGTTGTTCTTTGTAGACATCCTTGGACGCTGGCAGTCGCACGGGGACGTGCGAATGTCAGTATGGCCGTGTCGGCTCGTTGATATTGTAGTGTGAATAGCATTGCGCCATTACGTCATTATAGGAGAGAGGGCGCAAGCAACGACACATTCCGATCTGGGCTCTCGACGAGAGCGCTGCTTCGTTCGTGCGGTGTACTGTGTTATATAGGTTGTGTTGTACAAAGTAGGTCGTATCGTGCGATGTGTGTTGTGTAGCTTAGATTAGATTGGCTGGCGATGGTTCGGTAAAGGGGAGGTGGTGTACCGACTAGGTAGGGCAAAGTTAGTCAGTTAGTGTGTCAGTTAATGAGAAGGCTTTTCAATTAGGCCCGTACCCATGTGACGCCCACAGCAATGTAATTCGATCTACCCTGATAATGAATAATGATACTACTAGAATAGCCTTCTGATGTCGTCCGCTGGTCCATCTCTGGTCATCACTGGCGACATACCTAATCACCCATCGATGTAAACAACCCATGATGTAAACAAACAAAAACGCGGGTTCTGGAATAAACATCGATAGGGGTGGAACTTTCTAGAAAACGCTTAGTCACGCGGTAACGGGTATATAAAGGGACCGGCGAGCTGACGGAGTCAGTTCAGTTCTGAGAGCCGAGCGATATACAAGTGAAGGAAGCGATCGGAAGCGAAGAGGATTGGAAGCGAACAAACGTGAAGAGGAAGTCTACAAGAAGATCAGGAGTACCAAGTGGAATACGGAAGTGCAGAATAAAGTCTGATCAAGGGTCACCAGGTGTTTTATTCCAAATCTTCGAACCCCAGCACGTAACAATTGGTGTCAGAAGTGGGATTTGGAAGCTATGCCATTGACTCCGAGAGACGACTTCGGCAGCGAGGGTGTCAAGACCAGGGCCCAGCGTGCAGCGGAATCCAGCCGAGCACCTGTGGAGGAGCACCTGGAGGAACCAGCACCTGGTGGGTCCCCCCAGCTGGCCCCGCCCATTGGCCACACCCACCAGGCCACGCCCCTTGAGACCACGCCCACCCAATCGGAGGCTCCGCCCACTGGCCACGCCCACCAGACCACGCCCCTTGAGGCCACGCCCACTCAGCCGGAGGCCCCGCCCACTGGCCACACCCACCTGGCCACGCCCACTGAGCAAGCCACGCCCACCGTTGACTTGTCGGGTTTGATGCGGATAATGCAACAACAGTTTGCAGCGATACAGGAAAATCAAGATTGCAAATTTGCAGCGATACAGGAAAATCAAGATTGCAAATTTGCAGCGATACAGGAAAATCAAGATTGCAAATTTGCAGCGATACAGAAAAATCAAGATTGCAAATTTGAAGGGGTGCAGCGGACTGTTTTGTCGGCCGTTCACGAAGTCGGCGGCATGGTGGCTAAATTGCGAAAAGAGTTGGACCTCATGGACGAGCGAGTCACCTGCCTAGGAACGGACATAGATGGTGTGAAGACTGGCCTCAACGAGCTACAGAAAAAGGTGATACGTCTTGAAACGACAAGACTAACGTCAAGTGGAGCGATGGGCGCAGTTCAGGGACCTAATGTTAAGGTACCCCCATACGACGGTAGCACCTCCTGGCCCGCGTACCGGCAACAGTTTCAGACTGTTGCTACTGCTAACGGATGGACGGACGAACAGTGCTTGACTGCCCTCACTGTCGCATTGAGAGGGCAGGCTCTAACTGTTCTGGAGGCCTTTCCTACTTCAGGCTGTGGATACAAGGAACTGTTGGATGCACTCGAATCCAGGTATGGGGAGCGACATCTGGAGCATGTGTTCCGCGCCCAGCTGCGCGATAGAGTCCAGCGATCTGGAGAGGGTCTCCAGCAATGGGCGTTGGAAATAGATAAGCTTGTGCGGAAAGCTTATCCATCGGCCGACGATAAGATGGTAACCGCAAACATCGTGCAAGCTTTTGTCGACGGAATCAAAGACCTGGAGGTAAGAGCTGCCGTGAGGCTTCGTCACCATGCCTCATTAAAAGAAGCATTGGCGCATGCCTTAGAGGTTGAAGCAGTTCGACACGACATTCGGCAGACTCACAGACTACGTGAAGTTGTCGAGGAGGTGAAAGAGGTTAAGACCTCATTCAGGAAGAACTTTGGCGCTGTGTGCTATAGATGCGGTGAGAAAGGGCATTTGCAGCTGAATTGCCCACAGAAAGAGTCGCAGATGTCCCGACTAACGAAAATAGAGGAACGGTTGGAGGAGCTTGTGAAGAGAGGTGAGGATGCAAGGTCTCCTCAAAATCAGGGAAACTAGTAACAGCCAGGACTAAGGGGCGAGTACTGGCTGGCACGGAGGGAGCCCCAGCAACGGTTATCTCACAGGTATGCGATGGGAACAATTTAGCAATGCCAAGCATGGATAAATCAGGTTCTTGGAAGGATCCTACAGTCTATGAGCTTCTTAAAGACTGCAAAAGCAACCTGACTTATTCACAAAGCATCAAGGCAAAGAAGTTTCTATTACGCTACGCGGACATCTTTTCTAGTCAAGAAAGAAACCCAGGGAGAACATCGTTAGTGCAGCATAGAATCGATACCGGAAATGAGGGACCCATCCGTCAGCGGGCGAGACGGCTACCAATCGCGAAGGAAAAAGAAGTGGAGGATATGCTGAAAGAAATGGAAAGGAACAAAATAATAGAACCATCCGCAAGTCCCTGGTGCTCACCGGTTGTGCTTGTGAAGAAGAAAGATGGAAGCACACAGTTCTGCGTGGCCTATAGGCGGCTCAATGACATCACAAAGAAGGATAGTTACCCGTTACCTAGAATCGATGACACTCTGGATACTTTGAGTGGCATGAAATGGTTTTCGACTCTAGACCTAAAATCAGGTTACTGGCAAGTAGAAATACATCCAAAAGACAAGGAGAAGACAGCGTTTTCAACGGGAAAAGGATTATGGCAGTTTAATGTTATGCCTTTTGGATTGTGCAACGCACCTGCCACCTTCGAACGACTCATGGAATGTGTGCTAGCAGGTTTAGTAGGAGATGCCTGCTTGGTGTATCTAGATGACGTCGTTATCATGGGTCGAGACTTCGAGGACCATTTGCAAAACATGGAGCGAGTCTTCGCCAAAATACATGGGGCAAACTTAAAACTTAACCCGAAGAAGTGTCAGCTATTCAGGAAAGAAGTGAATTATCTCGGCCATGTCATCACAAGTGAGGGCATCCAGACTGACCCGGCGAAAATTGAAGTGGTTAAAAAATGGCCTACCCCTAAAGACAAGACAGAGGTAAGGGCATTTTTGGGTTTGTGCTCTTACTACAGGCGTTTCGTCAAGGGGTTTTCTGAGATCGCAAAACCGTTACATAGACTGACGGAAGAGAAAAGACCATTTTGTTGGGATGAAGCCTGTGAGGATTCCTTTTCAAAACTGAAGAAATACCTGTGTGAAACACCAATTTTGGGATACCCACAACCGGAAGGCCAGTTTATCGTCGATACCGACGCGAGCAACACCGCGATTGGAGGAGTGCTATCCCAAAAGCAGGGAGATAGAGAAGTCGTTATGGGGTATTTCAGCAAATCACTGTCAAGACCGGAACGGAACTACTGCGTGACACGGAGGGAACTTTTTGCCGTGGTAAAAACATTGCAACACTTCAGCAAGTACCTAATCGGCCGAAAGTTTTTACTACGTACGGATCATGCAGCATTGAAATGGCTACTGCAATTTAAGAATCCCGAAGGTCAAGTTGCTCGGTGGATTGAACAGCTCCAGGAATATGACTTCGAGACTCAACATCGCAGCGGGAAGTCACATGGAAATGCAGATGCACTTTCTCGGAGGCCATGCCCGGAAGAATGCAAACATTGCATCAAACAGGAGTCGACGGAGCTATCATTGAAACTTACCAGGACGAGTTCCTTAGGACCCTGGGAGGATGATGCAATGAAGATGGCTCAAGAGGGTGATGAGGATCTACGGCACATCATCGTGTGGAAGAAAAGAGGAGACGCCAGACCAACATGGAGTGAGGTTGCACCTATGAGCGTTATCACTAAGGCATACTGGGCACAGTGGAGCAGTCTTACGCTACAAAATGGAATACTCTACCGAAAATGGGAAAAGACTAACGGTAGGGAGTTCCATCTTCAGGTAGTCGTTCCGAGAGCCAAGGTACCCGATGTCCTACGTGAAGTGCATGACGGAGCATCGGGAGGTCATCTTGGCGTCAAGAAGACACTAACGAAAGTACGGGAGAGGTTCTACTGGCTCCATTGTCGGGAGGATGTGCAGGATTGGTGCCGTAAATGTACCATTTGCGCTGCCGTGAAGGGACCACAGACAAGGAGTAGAGGTAACCTGCAGCTGTACAATGTTGGTGCACCCTGGGAACGTATAGCTGTTGATGTAGCCGGACCATTCCCTGTGACTGAATCAGGGAACAAATACTTCATGGTTGTTATGGACTACTTCACTAAGTGGCCGGAAGTATTCGCGATACCTAACCAGGAAGCTACAACTGTTGCAACTAAGCTCGTTGAGGAGGTTATATGTCGCTTTGGTGTACCATTGGAAATCCACTCAGACCAAGGAAGGAACTTTGAATCGCAAGTGTTTCAGGAAGTATGCAAAATTTTGGGTCTGCATAAGACACGCACAACTGCATACCACCCGCAGTCTGACGGAATGGTTGAAAGATTCAATCAGACGCTTGAAAGGCATTTGGCAAAGTTGGTTGACGCCCACCAAAGAGACTGGGACAGGTACATTCCACTGTTTCTCCTCGCCTACAGGACTGCAGAGCATGAGAGCACAAAGGCAACTCCGGCGTTAGTCAATTATGGCAGGGAACTACGGTTACCAGTAGACTTATTGATGGGAGGGTCACCGGATGAACCTTGTACCGTACAAGACTACGTCGCCAATCTGAGAGAGAAAATGCGGGAAATACATGCTACAGTTCGAGAAAACGGATTGCAATCGAGTGAGAACATGAAAACCAGATACGACCGGAAATCGAACACGAGCGGATTCGAGGAAGGTGCCTTAGTCTGGCTGCATAATCCGACTCGTCGAAAAGGGAAATCTCCAAAATTGCAAACCAGATGGGAGGGTCCATACAAAGTGGTTACCCGTATTAACGACGTCACGTATAGGATTCAACGTCAACCAAGGGGAAAATTTAAGGTTGTGCACATCGACCGCTTGGCAAAACATTACGGAAGCAACAGTGATGCTCGGGACGAGCATCGCTAAGAGGGGGGCAGTGTTACGAATGAACCTTATTTCTAGAGCATTAAGGTTCATAATTGCTCGTCACCTAATAAATACCTAATCACCCATCGATGTAAACAACCCATGATGTAAACAAACAAAAACGCGGGTTCTGGAATAAACATCGATAGGGGTGGAACTTTCTAGAAAACGCTTAGTCACGCGGTAACGGGTATATAAAGGGACCGGCGAGCTGACGGAGTCAGTTCAGTTCTGAGAGCCGAGCGATATACAAGTGAAGGAAGCGATCGGAAGCGAAGAGGATTGGAAGCGAACAAACGTGAAGAGGAAGTCTACAAGAAGATCAGGAGTACCAAGTGGAATACGGAAGTGCAGAATAAAGTCTGATCAAGGGTCACCAGGTGTTTTATTCCAAATCTTCGAACCCCAGCACGTAACAATATATTATTAACCTTTGTATCGAGTAAAAGTTTCGTTCCGTTTCAACGTCTGAAGCATTAATTGTTTATTATAAACCAAAAAGGTAGCCGTTATTGAAAACAGACAAATATTCGAACATCACGTCATAAAATATTCAGACAGCATGACGTAATTGGCTGAAATAAATAATCAAAATGCGGTCAATAAGCCGCAGATGATAACGCTTTTGGGATTAATAGTACGTAGATCGATTACTGACAAGATACCACAAAAGAAAATTAATATATTTGTTGTATTTTTTAAAGTTCGCAATGTAATGCAATCAGCTGACGGCTAAATGTCTAAAGTTGTCGCGGCTTATGACACACTTCGGATGCAAGGGGTTCCTACGAGATTTTTAAAAAAACCTGAGCAAATCTACGCGACAATGCAGAAATAATACGATTTGTCATCAGAACTAAATGAGGTTTTGACTCCGTAGAACAACAGAAAAACCGAAACCGTAAACGGAACCACGACAAGATTTTAACTAATGAGCAACCCTACAGCTACAAGTTAAATAAATGCCTGCGAAAATAAAATGAAGGCGTAAAATAACATCGTGAACGGTTTTAATGAAAACAGTACTCGCTCGATGAAGAGCTGTAAACAAGCTCATCACTCGCATTAATTATCGAGAAATTCATTATCAATTCCGAATAAGCTTCGCGACATCTCAAGCGCTTATTTGTGCCCTCTCGACACTCTAGGAAAAGGGGAACGGAAAAAGTTGACACTTAACTGCAACACTGACTGAAATAACACAAATAATTTGTACGATTACGAGTAGGTATCGACGCGGCGATGTTGTAGTTTGCGTGTTGAAAATATTTTAAAACTAAACGTTTAGGATTCGTTTAACTTCAAACGATATTTGGAGTGTACATTATTAATTTTTATAAACTGCAATACTGAATGAAATAACATAAATAATAGCGCGAATGTCAACGAGAATTTTTTTTTTTCTTGAAATTCTATCGAGTGGGGTATCAAATTAAAGGGGTTGAAAAGGTGATTACGAAAATATATTTATTAGTTCGCGTTTTATTTTACTGTTTAATATTATGCTTGTGCCATTTTGGTTTCCATCTTGAGCATCGAAAGAAGCTTCGCTTCGCTAAATTGCCTTAGGTGCGAAATAATAACGCGGTCAAAGTTGCGGGCACCAGCTAGTGTGTCCGTGAATCGAGGCGTTTCAATAGTTCGCGATCAGTAATTGGCGGCAGATGGTTTTCAAGCGAATTATTAATTGGCTAAGCCGTGTGATGGATCTTTGATATCAATTGATTGCCAATTCAAAGTGGGGAAAATAGGATCGGACCGAGATTTTCATTAGACATTCTACAACTTACTATTCTTACAAATCGATAAGTATATAATATTATAACGGTTGATTCCACTAGGCCCAATAATGGTGATGGGGGAAAAAATCCCAGTATCCCCAATGAACATTTAACAACGATACGTGTAATAATTTCTCTTCTTCTATACATGCTCGTGTAAATTGAATCTTTCAATTTTGCAACAATCCACTAATTTTTCAAATGTCTTTGATAAAGCCTTTACAAAACATTGATTAGTTTGCATTGTTTGTCCAAGGTTCGAAGGGGATAATTGGAATTTCAAGTCAAAGTCTGCATTATATTATAGGTCAATTGACTAAACAACCGAGGGCGGCGGAAGGACGTTCTCAAGAAAGTTACCTGCTTGTACACAAACGGTAAAAATCATGTTTTATGGATATCCATTTTGCAACTATTTAGTTCGAAGAGATCTTCTTCCGGCGGTGGATATTCTCTCTGTTGAGACCTCGATAACGATAACGATAACGATTTAAAAGTGGGTTATTAAATATTTATTAAGGCTTTCATGCCTAGTCCGTCTATGCGGCAGTATTCAGAATGTAACGTGAAGTGCCTACTTTGAATGAAAAGAGGAAAGTTTCATTGGTATCCGCATTCAGCAGCAATTAATTGGCGGCAGGCGGTTTTAAAGCAAATAATTAATTGGCTAAGCCGTGTGATAGATCTTTGATATCATCGGATCACCAATTCAAAGCGAAGAGCACACTATTGGGCCGAGATCCATTAGACGTTCTACCATTCACCGCGTTTGGTAAAAACGGAAACACTATTTTCTCGTAGAAAATTATGTGTGTAAATATTTTGTTAGACTGACTCTACGAATTCGAAGTGAATTATACGAATTCGTTTATATTTACTAAGAATAAATTAGTATTAGGGTTTATTAAACAGACTTTAGTAGGTACTCGTAGAGCAGTAAAAAGTCAATAACTATCACGGTTCATGAGATACAGCCTGGTGACAGATAGACTTATATTATTGATTAATTAAAAATATAACTCGAAATTACCGAGGACGCGACGTCCCTTCTTAAGTAATTATTAGCTAAATAAGTAATTCACTAATATCAAACTTTAATCGCGGTAGAAGCGGTACGTTTTTTTTAATTGGTCACGTTCAAGTATCGATTTTGTGAAAACACCCCTCCGAAGTTGTCGCCCTGGCCGGCCATAAAAAAATAAACGGCATTATATTTTGGACGTTCGCCTCCGAACGAACGATTGTCGCTCCCTCTCGCCCCGCTTTCTTCGTCCCTTTCTTTTTAATTCGCCGTATTTTTATTCGCTATGATAAATTGTACCGCGATGGGTAGGGGCCCTTTTGTTTCGGTAATTTTTTATGTCTGGTGTATCGCTTAATTGCGTGGCGGTTTACGGAAGCCCATTGTACGATGTGGGTCAGGCTCGCAGACGACGGACCTGACCCGCTTACCTTGCAACCTTCTCATGGACAGGCAGCTACAATTAATGAATGTGGAAATAACGGCCCACTTTTTAAATGGAGTTAGAACAATGAAAAATTAATTGTGATAACTATATGGCGCGGCGGCCGGGACGACCGCGCCGCGCACATTTCTTTATTAGTAGACTTCTGGAAATAATTTTCTATTAACCGCGAAGAAGTTGGAATATTTCTATCCTACATATTATTCACAATTACGTGTAATAATTTATTACCTAATAACTTGCCACTGGGGTCAACTAATTGATTTATTTTTTGCAATTAATACGACACATAGGATGCATATTTTCATTGCAAATATCAGGTGATATACATCAGGTGATTCATCATAATATTATGCATCCTTCTCATTCTGAGAGAAGACCCGTGGCCTATAGTGGGCCGGTAATTTGTTGATCATGATGACGATGATGATCATGCACATATAATAGGCGTGCTAATTAAAAAAAAGTCAAGAAGTGTCTATATTTATTGTTCATAGTCGAGATA